>JABWIB010007273.1:21464-32077 GCA_016617825.1 Platyplectrum ornatum
ACCTTGGCCTGGAAACATGTGACCACTGCTGGACTGGTGTCTTTACAGCAGAGCCATAAAGTGATATTTGCACAAAACAAGAGTTAGGTCAACTAGTTGCAAGAGTTAAGTTTTGAACAGGGTTGCCAAATTACAATTTGTCNCTCCCGGGAGAAACCAAAGNCCAGCAGAATAGTGGTGGAGGTGAAGAGTGCCATTTATGAAAATTGNGCCTGAATCTCCGTCCCCTGAACAAAAAGCCAGTGAATTTGCTGTGAATATGCCCATTCATAGCATTGATCAGGGCAGAGGCAGTGATGCAAAGTAATCAGCTAAGGTCGGAGAGTTTTGCAGACTCTCCCGGGATACTGGGAGAATTGCCCGAAATTCGACATATTTGGTTTTAAGTGTTTGTTGGTTTATTTTGCAGTATGGTTCTGATGCTATCACTGACAACTGCTAGATCAGATGATCATGGCGGTCCCCANGTACACACTATACCAATTTACCAGCAGGTCATCATCTCTCTTAACCGTTATTGCCTGAAAACCTGATTGATGGACAAGACTTGGTGACTTCTAATTTTATTTCCAAGGGCCCTGAAAGGCGTAGGGCTGCCTCTGCCAATGGGCTATCGATCGATGCCCCAATGTGGACCAGACGTGTCGGGGTGGCCCGGAACTCTGGGAGTTCTGTCTGAATTTCGATTATGGGCTGTGGCGGTTCTGTTACATAAAATCTGCTGTCTGTATATCTGGGCAGCAGACCATCCCAGTGGGTAAGCCTGCAGTGCAGCACAGTCCAGCCCGAGTGACTCAGCTGATGTTAACCTCTTCTCCCTATATCCTGCACTGGGGGAGAACCCAGCATGGCTGCACGGCTGTGACAGCTGCAGGCGCAGAGGCCCTTCCCTGTCTGCAGAATACAGATGAGCCCATGGNCATGATTCTTTCCCCGCTTGTTGTGGCACGCCGCTGACAGGGAGGGGTGAGAGGGGGGATCACAGCATTATCACATCTTGGAGGGAGACGCAAAACACCTTGTGTGATCCTGCTAGCACTGTGGTGCCACCTGTTACCGATCAGAGCTCGAGGTTGGGGCGCTGTGAGGAGGGGGCATGATGCAGANGGGGCATTGGAACAGGGATGACTTGATTGGCTGAAAACAGAGACNGATCTGGGGACGAGAATCAGGAGCCTTTCGAAGATGGAGCTGAAGCCGGCGTTCACCCTCCAGAAAGCCTTGCTGCAGCCAGTGAGGATGTGCATGCTGGATTTGCCGATGCCCCTGCAGGATCAGGAAGTGAGTAATTGCACAAGGCATCAGCCATTATTTACTAACATGTCTGTAACCTGCCCTCAATCAGCCAAGCCCAATCACTGATGTCCTTGTGGCTGTAATGCAGACTTGCAGCCTTAGGCATCGTGCAGACTATTGTATTGTCCCTTCAGTTGACCAATTGACCTCATTTNGTTTTTTTTAATCCATCTCTCCCGCCCCCAGGCAGTGGAAGCCAATATAATGAAATTGCATTGCTCTGGAAGGTGTAAGCCTGGGCGTGTAACACTAAATGGATCATACTGTGATTTTTGTATTGAGAATCACTGCATGCATAGGAAGCAACTATGAGATGACCGTGCCCCCTTAATACTTGTCTAACCATCACTAACCATGCCCATTTTTCAGGGCAAGGATTGACAACAAGAGCAGTTACCACTAGTTCTCTCCCATGACTGCGTGACTCATCCGAGTCTGTATCAGGGTTGCTGTCTCTCCCAGAATTTTTGGGACACTTGAGAATTTCGGGCAATTCTAAGCAAATCTCCCNGGACCTGGGCTGAGGCCGTGATTTTAATGTAAATCACTGCATCAGCCCTGATTAGTACTATATATATGGGTGGGGATTTATAAAGTCACACCCGCCCATTCATAGGGCAGTGGGTAGGGCTTGCGACGTGTTTTTCATAAATTATGCTCCGCCTCANGCCACACCCCCATGCTGCTGGCTCTTGTTTTCTCCTGGAAACCCTGATCTGTATACTGTAAGCAAATCCAGTATTTTCTCCACCAGCTACAAAATATTCTGTTCCTGAGCTTCCAACAATCTGTTACTATGGTAACCACCAGTGTGNAAAACAATCGGTTACTATGGATAACTACCTGAGTTGATGAGAATTTTTTAAATATCACATATTTCATTAAAGTGGTGAATAACCTAGTTCATTTAACCAGGTGAGTTACAATTGGAAACTCAGGAGCGGAGTATTATGTACCTGGTGGAATGGGTCATGGGCAAGAAAAGAGTCAATTGCTGGCATTTAGTACTTATTTCTCAAGGGGTACTAACTGGGAAGGGAAAGAGTCCTAAATTAGCTGCTAGATGCACACCTACCTCATTTGAGCGCTAAGCAAGATTGGGTTTTGCCTTAGGCCTTTGCGCAGCAGAATGGGCCCCATTCAGTGCGGATTCTATTCCAAATGGCCACAGCTTTATTTATTACATGTTACGATGAACAATGGCGTCTTGTCCCCTGCTGGCGTTTTCACTGAGAATGTGACATCCCTGCCCTGGACGTCACATTCCCAGACCTTCCATGCTTAATAGATGAAGGAACACCCAGAAAAACCCTGAGTATACAGCATGCGTGTCTAATTCATGTAATGACGTCCAGGGAAGCGCCACATGCTATGGCATGCTAGGGCAGGCAGGCAAAGGGTTAAGGATGTATAGAAAGCTATGTGGAGGCGGGTGTTGGCAACAGTACATCACCTTTTCCCACACTTTGTACGCAGCGCGGGTGTTAGGTTTATGGAGAAGCCGCGTCATCCGGAGAAATCCCAACTCATTCGTTAAGTGGCACGTTTTAATTCCTGCAGTGTTTACTAACATACAGGGGAATCCTGGGAAATCTCCGCCATGCAGCCACTGTGTACAGCATGACTTGTCAGTGTCAATACATAGTAGGAAATGCTTTAAATACTTCTAAGTGTTAGATGAAAGGGGCCGCATCGACCGATTGGCGATGGAGAAGCTGCAATATGGCGGATAGCTGTTTGCAGAGATATATTACAGGCATGGTTGGTGGTTTGTTATCTGTTGGAGAAATGGCAGACAGGCTTCTAAGGGACGTAATAGAGCAATAAGCAACATGCTAGAAAAGGGGGGGGGGGCACTCAGTCACATCTAAATGCTACACAGTGCTGAGAATCATAACACTAGTCATAGTGGCGGGGGGGTAATGTAATGGATTGTAATGCTTTTTCAGCGTAATTGAATTCCTCTTATGCACAGTGCATTTTGCTGCCGTCATCTGTAAACAACAGAGGTAGCCATTTTGTAAGCTGAACCAATATCCATGAGAAAGCAGCCAATCCATTCCCATAGGAGCCAGCGATCATCAGTTCACTAGTGNGATATCAGTGATGAACGAATAGGCTGAAATCGAAATAATATAGAGAATATAAAAAGTTACAGGGTTGTGGACTGTCCCGGACTGTCCAGGAGACTCTAGAATTTTGGGAAGTTCTCCCGGGAGAGTCTGCAAATTTCCTGGGACCTGGACTGTGGATTCATTTAAATCACTGCCTCAATTTCGATTGTTACTATGATGGACGGGGCTTGATTACTCCAATGTCCGCCCATCCCTGTTATAGTACTAGGGAAGCTGTGCTGTCAAGGCTGTTTCCCTGGCCCACTGACTGGTCCTTCCCCCCTCCCCATTCATTGCGTGTAACAACTATAGCATTCTAACGCAGTGCCAAGCTAAATCAGGAGTGGCCCACTGGAATTGGGACACTTGGGAGGTATGGTTTAGGGGCAGGGTCTGGTATGATTAGAGGTGGGGCTTAGATCAAAGTGGGCAGAGTTACAAAGAAATGGTCATGTGGTGGGTGGAGTCTGGGATGATTAGGGTTGGNGTTTATTTTGTGCCAATGTATCATCATTCAGTGCTTTAGTTTAGGAGCTCCCTATAACCAGTTACTTNCAGATGATAGTGTGTATGTAAACACAGAACATGTATAGAGGAAATATCATATAATCTGATATGCCTTGATCATCCAGAANAAGAGACGCGATAATCTCAGTTTCCTGAGACATTGTCAGGGACAGAGACTGTCAGTGATAATCCATGAACGAAAACAACTGCACTGGAGAATTGTGTAACATCTAATGAATTTAATGTGTATAAAATCCATTTCAGGATGTTTGCTCTTTGCTTTTAATTAGTGTGTAAGAAGTACGTCAATCACATCCTCTTATGTATCCAGCAGAGTTACATATCACACAATATACATTTCCTTTTATCTGCAGTCATACATGGGTATACAATTGGTATTCTTGGGCTCCTCGCCGCATGCCAGCTAGTAAAGTGATGACCATTTGAGAAGCTGTGCTATGCTGACGGGAATGGTCATGTTGGCTTAGCTCAGTCTCTCTCCTGTCATTATTCATGGATAGCCTCTATCCCTGCAACTTTCATTCTAACCTGTAGGAGCTCAGCCTCTCTCCCTGTAGCTTCTAGTGGCTTGCAACTCTTATGCAATGACTGGCATTAGATTCACAAAGGATCTGCAGAGAGAGGCAGCTGGCAGCGTAGCACAGCCTCACTCCCTGTATCGCCCATGCTCTTACCATCCTGTGCGTGTAAAGTGCTCCTGTAACACTCCTGGTCTATGCTTTTGTGCGATGCTGAGACTTGTAGTTCTACAACAACTGGAGAATCACAGGTTACCTATGCCTGATTTGCAGTATCACAGAAGACTGCATTATCTTTATGGCTAGTAAGAAATCTTACCTCTGCTTGTAATATACTGAAAATTAGGCCCAAATATTTAAATTCAGAATATTTCAAATTGGGTCTAGGTGATATCTAGAAACATGTTTTCTAATGGTGTATAACCATAATACGACCTCCATGTTGTAGGATGAGTATCTCTAGTGCAGCACCTAGTTAAATGCTTTAAAGGACGTGAACTTTCCATCAAGGACTTTTTGAGATAAAGAAGGATGGAGAGAAGTATTTAGATGTAGTGTAAGTTTGAGTTCATTTGAGATTGCAATGCTTTCTGTATTTGAGGTTGCACTTTAGAAGTACTTGGTATTTNAACTCTAGAGCACTAGAGTGATAAGAATGAATTCCATATGAAGGGTACAGCGCGGGAGAAGTCCTACANGTGGGAATCAACTGTGGTGGAAAATAGCAGGGTCAAAGAATTTTCTTGTTTTGTCCAGTCCTTCCTTTTCCAGGTTTTTTGGGGTATATTTACTAAGCAGCNAGATTGCAGTGAGTTTGAAAAGTGGTGATGTTGCCCATAGCAACCAATCAGATTCAAGTTTACATTCTCCAGTGTGTAAAATGAAACTGAGAGCTTGAATTTGATTGGTTGCTATGGGCAACATCTCCACTTTCCAATCTCACTGCAATCTCACCNCTTAGTANATATACCCCTTTATGTTTGGTTGTGGAACACTATAGGTTGGTGATCTTCTTCGATTTCATTGACGTCATACGTTCCGTACTGGGATCACATAAGACGCCAAAGAGTGGTGTCCTATCCCCCANTGCTGCTATACTTGGAGCTCACAAGTTGAATCAGAAAACTGGACACAATCCAACGCACAGAATCGGATTTCCTCATTGGCAGAGATGTTTATAATGAGACAATGATTGCATTCTTCTTACCTTTATATAATACACGTCTGAACACGTTGCCCGTCATCATGTATTACATTAAACCTTAGAGGGCTTATGCTTTGTAGGCTCAGAACGCACACTGTGCCGCCCCCCCTTTGCTGCGATTCATTAACATTTGCTCCAACTTGTCCGCCACATTGAACTCTATCCCGCTGAAATTAACCCTTTGGTCCCTGTACCCTATGTCAGCTGAGTTCCCATGACCTTCTGTTGAAGGAGTCAGGTGTTTTTATTACTGCACTGAGTCATCTGTACTGAAGTAAGGGTTTGCCATGAAATTCCGACAGACATGGCATTAAGTGGGAGGTATGTACCTTAGGAAGGAGGTGAATGCCAGTCCTTCAGTGATTACAGTCGCGGGCACTTCATGTGAAGTGCATAGGAAAACCCTTATTTTTCCATTGAGAAATTGCTGCCCAAGGATGAACGAGGGGGCGAGGGGAAAGGGTTTCCTGCTGCGAAGAAAAGAAGACCTGTACCTGTGCTACTTATCCAAAATCCTGACCTCCTTCTGCCTGGATGTCCCTTTGACAAGAATGGTAAGACAGCGTTAATTAGAGCTGACGAGGCGATGGCTGTCACCCTGCAGTCAGTGATATTAATGCAGACAGCAGTTTAATTAATGGCAGTGCCCTTGAGGTTCTGGCTTAAATCTTAATTTATTAATTATCTGTGATTACACTACGGCTTGATGAGGCTGGTCGCTTNATGAATCTGGATTGTAAAATGCTAAGCTCTTAGTGATGTTACATTACATCAATCAAGGGCCCTTGAATCTAGAGCCACTGGCCCTCAGCATCTTTCTCTGTTGATGGCGGATGTTTGTTATAGCTTGTAACACTTGTTGGTGCTTTATTTTTTTTTGTTTAAGGGCAACATTGTGTGTCTCCTGGAGTGTTTTTTCTGGAAAGTGCTCAAAACTTATCATTTGTAAATACTGTATACTTTTTGTGTTTTTTCTTTTTTTTTGTTTAGATTTTTTTGCCAATTACCCAGTAAGTCAGGCATAGGTAACCTACAGCAATCCTGGTTGTGGTACTAGTTGTGATAATATGCATATGCCTATACTCCCTACCCTGTGTTGCAAGATATCAGAAATGCCTATGCCATACAAGTATACTGGGAGAAGATATGGGGTCTTTGTAGGTTTCTTTATTATGACTGATAACTGAAAGCCTTCGTAAGGAATACTGTCCTCAGCAGGGCCAGATTAACAATGGGATGGATGGGACTATAGCCCCAGGCCCCCATCTGAAAAAAGGCCCACACAGCCAATCTTCAGGCCTCCCATTAAAATGCATCCACTCTCTGGTACAGGGCCAAAACAGGGTGATACAGGAGGGTACAGTGTGTTGAAGTGTAATGAGTGAATGAGCCCACATATAACTTACCACCTCACACAACACCGCTCATAGCCGCTACAATGGGCCCCTCGAAAATGTTCAGCCCCAGGTCCATGTGGTCTTTAATCCGGCCCTGGTCCTCAGCCTAAAATGAAACAATTGGGGCTGGGTTTGGGGATACTCGTGTGGTCAGCGGTCGCATGACTTTAGCCTTCCTTTTCCGCACCAAAGAGGGTANNGAATGGGGNGTTCACTCCGCTCTCCCGCATGTAAGCACAGGTTTGCATGAGAACGGAGTACATTTTGAGACCTGGATCAGCTGACATAAACACAATGGCCCTGATCTATCCTGCCATACGTTCTTCAAGCAGGTCTCCGCTATGGACTGAAAGTAACAACCATGCAATTATAAATTCCATAGTGCGAGGTTAGTACAGTTCCATCACANGAACATCACTTCCGACTTTGGACCTGCTTTTTACCACCTGCCCCCCCTTAAATTGGGGTCGATGCAGGAATGGGGATCACACGTAAGGACTTAGCCATGCCATTGGGATTTATGTGTCTCCTCCACCTTTTACATCATTGAATCCAGGACCGATTGCGGTGTATTAATATACATAACCGCCATGTTCACGCGCAAATATTGGTGCAGCAGTCTGTACCTCTCTGAACCTGTGTCTCTATTTTGATTAAATTGCAGAACAGACCAAATTTCTATCCATAAAACTCCATTATCTCCTTCCTCAAATTTCTCAGAATTCTCCTAAGATTACAGGAAATACATTTACAAGAAATGCAAATAAACTGAATGTAAATACATTGAGATTCCCCACGTTCAATGATCGTCATAAGAGCCAGGCTTCGATTTAGAAGCATGAATTTTGGAAAAACATCTACAACAAATCTGAGATGAGATACAATGGCCAATTTTGTTTAATGGTATAATAACATTTCNACCTCTGTGACATCAAATGTCTTTTAATAGAATTATGTGTTGAAAATGAAACAATGACGTACGATGGAAGGGTGACTGTAATTAATGAAAATTGAATTTATTTGGGATTTTCCTCCAATACATGGTTGCCAATTCTGGAATTTCATGGTTATTTAATGCAAATCACTTTCTCAAGCCCAATATCATTTTTTAGTAATGTGCAGGGCTCGAAGTGGGTATTTTTAAGTGGGAGTATGATGCTAATCCAAACCCCCTTGTGTAAGACCTACACCCTTCAGACATGAGATTTTGTGCTACTTTTGTGCTATTTTGTTCTCCTCAGTCCAGAGGGGGTGGGGCTTCTACAAGGGGGCAAGGCTTAGTGGAGAATAGGTATACCATAGCGGTGTATAATGGTCCACTTCAAGCACTGTTAATGTATATATAAATTATTTTATATCTACACAATGTTTAAGCACAGATTTCATATCCTGGTTTGAAATAATGTCAGAGTGTCAGCTCACTGGGCTTAGATATGCTAATGTAAACGTTTTGATGAACTGTTCATTATTTCCACCTGTGCTCTACTCTGCCCCTACCCTCACAAAACATGCAATTGGGTCTGAACCAGGGCTTGAAGTGGGGGTGTATACGGGGGTATGCCATACCGGCACTTCTCCCACTAATGTAATGGAAACATTTCAAATCGTTGACTGCCATTATTTCCTATGTTTCCATACCACCACTTCTGAATGTCCATAAAGAAGTCCCTTACAACTGTTTAGTATTGCTGATTGATATGATTTAAGCACCACGTTTCTATTTAGTTGCCATGTACCCAGTATCACGCAATGCAAGGCAGCGTACACTCACCTCTTGATCAGGGTATTGGTCTGCCAAAAAAAAATACTCTGAGGAATTTCTGCATTATTCCCAGTAACCTATGAATCACAGATAACCGGGTACATCCCCCGTACCTTTATCTCATTCCCAGAAATCACAAGTGACATTCAGAAAACAAAAACCACTTGTGAATAAGTTTAGTAAGCCCCTTGCCATTCATCGCTTGCTGCCACGTGACTCGAGAAGTGCTTAGAGTGCAGTTGTTTTAATCTGCTCAGCGTTTATAATGAAAATGATGTTGTGAAATCCAGTTGTGGGTTTATTTCAGAGGAAACCGCAGCACATTGTGACTCCATAATATTTTTCTACTGGGACCACAAATCTCTGATTCAGGATCCACTGGTTATAAATGAATTAAGGATGGGGCTGTTTGTTTAGACTTAAGCCAGGCATAGGCGGCAGCTGGCACACCAGGGGTCAAGGGCTGGATTAAGAGCTACGTGGACCAAGGGCTGACAACGATGAAAGGTCCTTTGGATTTCTTAGTGATGTGTGGCTGTGACCACTGTGTATGGTGGTCGGTTATATGTGAGCCACTTAATCACACTGATATAATTATCTGTAGCACAATGGGCCTATTTCACAGTAGAGGCCTGGGGCTGTATTTGTCCCATTGTTACTCCAGCTCTACAAGTGTCATTGTGCTTTTCTATGTGTCAGCTGTGCCTGTACTGTCGGAGCATTCTGGANGATGTCGTATGACAACACGTATAGTTAGGGGGGGAATGGGTCGGAACCAATTAGAAGAAGTCTCGATGGGTGGAACAATGCAGTATTACGGATGGGGATGATCGGTCCCTTCTTCATAGGTTGACAGACATTCACAGCTAAAAGCAGCATTCATTCGTGGAGTGCACAGCTAGCTTACAGTGCAGGGTGAGTGGCTGTCACAGATACCCCCATAAACTATAGTTAGGCCCCTGTGTATAATGTAACAGGTTGCCTATATAAACGTAAAAATGAAAGGCCCTCACCCAGAACGAAGGGNTTTATTTACTAAACTATGGGAAAGGAATAGTTCTGTACATATTATTACGCGTTCCAAAAAATAGTTCTGAAACAGGCCCTAAGACCCATCATTTATTAAAGGTGGTTTTTACGTTATCAGTGGCAGTAAATAGGGGGAAGAGTGTATACTGGAAACTTAGACCTATGTGTGGCTTAACCTCCTGTGTGTGTATACCATGCAATGCTGGCCCTATGGTAACAGGTGTATGCTAGTAGAGTATGCGTTAGCTGAGGTTACAGCAGTTNATTATGTCTCAGCCATTGTCTGACACTTGTAGATTTAGTTCTGTATGTGTTGAAATCCATCTTCATTCCGCTGAACATCTCTGAACATCTTTCAGTTTCTTTTCCCCTATTTCTCAGTTCTGTTTTATAGACATAAAGAACGCAGGCTCTGGATAACATCACTGATGAGGTTTCATTATCATTACTCTTAATTATATTGCAATTAACAGTGACATTGTTTCCCTGTTCCAATCCCATAAATATTTCCATAGCTAGGTCACATACTGATTATGTTTATATAGAATAAATCAGACATTGCTAATTTGGGGAATGCCAGGTGCTGTGGGTGTAAGGCAAGTGACTGCTAGTTGCATAAGAGAGAGGCAGACATGGTTTATATAACATCAGCATCTGCTTCTTCCTATCATAAATATGGTTTTAGAACCTTGTATACACTATACTGGAAATAGGTGTCCCTTCTATATTGGCGTGATAATTCAGCGTTTTGCAGCAGTTTATGTA
>JABWIB010007274.1:0-21530 GCA_016617825.1 Platyplectrum ornatum
AAAACCAATACTATATATATATATATATATATATATATATATATATATATTAGAAAAAGAATAAACTCACGACTTGAGACCAGATACCCCTTCCTCACATTCCCCTGATACTCATCCTTCTGCTGTCTCTCATTGTCTGTGCGTCTCATCTGCCTCCATATATACAAAGAATATCCCAGAGACGTCCCTGTATTAGATGCCCTTATTATGTTTGTATTTCCCTTTTTCANACAGATTGTACATAAACTGATTTGCATGTGTTATCTGTGCGCGTCTTAGTAAATAGCGTTTGTTTTAAAACCACAATAATCAAATCAGCAAACACTTATTTGTTTTATTGTATCATCTGTCTCTGTTACTGCTGGAAATGAAAGTGTTGCAACAGATTCATAGATACACTTCAAGGGGGTTTGGTTAGCCAGTGTAAATGACCCNATTNTGACAGGGCCGTTCCCAGCATCCATACAGTGATGGGGAATTTTACAAGAAAGAAGATTTGACTTATCGATTAACTCTATTCCATATCCTAATCCTCACCCTGGACCAGATCCTTGTCTANTTACATTAGGGGACTTACTTAATAATATAAGCGCATACATGTGTCACATATTACCCTGGTAAATTCATACGTTCTGTATGTTTAGTTGCGTTCGGGTGGGGTGGTTGGTACAAGGCAACAGCATCCCCATGGCTAAACCTTGCATTGTAGGTTGGGTTACCCATGCAGATCATCACAACGATGTGGCAGGTGAACAAATCCAAGTCGGAAAGTTCAGGTAAGGTTGTTGACATGTAAGCATCCAGAACTCCATTCTCTAATCAGGAGGGGTATGGGAGTTCACTTACCCGCCACACTGTTGTGCTGATCTGCATCAGTAACTCTGCTATTAAGTACAAACCGGCATATAGTACAAACACAGTTCAGGGTTTAGGCCCCTAACCATACCCTTCTATGACCATAACCCTAACCCTACCCTCAGGCTAACCCTAACCTTCCCTTTCTATAATCCATCCTCTCTCTGCAGCCTAATCATAACTCTCACCTTCCCCTTCTATGCTTCCTGCAACATACACCTGCCCTTCCCCTTTTATGCTCTACACCTATTATGCCTTACAACAGCCAAACCCTAACATTCCCTTTCCGTGTTCTATCCCCTCCTCGCAACCTAACCATAATGTTACACTTCCCTGATCATTAACCTTCTCTGATCTCCCCATAGCCTAAACATTACCTTCCTCTTCTATGCTCCATCCCCTCCCTGCAACATACACCCACTTTTCTCTATTCCGCAGCCTATCCCTCCTCTCCCTCTATGATAAATCCCCTCTCCACAGCCTAGCCATAATGTCACCCTTCTCTGATCATTCCCTCCCTGCAGCCTAAACATACCCTTCCCCTTTCATGTTGCACACAGATACTGACCAGCATGACTGTTACACTGTTATTAGACTTTGGCTGGAAACANCATCTCTCAAACTNAATATTGTTTAACTAATATTGCTTAACTAATGAAATTTACCTCCCCTGCAATTCATCACTTGGGTATTACCAAGGTGTAACGCGTGTAAGTTCAATAGTATGTAAGTCTGGATCTGGTTCCATGTTTTTGTTGCTGTTGTTCTTATGTCTGTGTGATCATAAGGAACTCAGCTTTCATGAAGCACTCACCACATGAAAGTAGCCACTGAGCAGGACCTCGAAAAACATGTCTAGCATAGTATTTATTGCCTCGTGCACACCTGGCATTTGCCCTGCAAGTTTTGTGACAACCAATATTTCCACCATAATCAGTTGCTTCTCTAGCACCTTTTCTCAAATCCCATAACCCGTTTTTCTAGAGTGGGCTGTTTCCAAGGAAAGGAATAGTGATGACTTGAAGTAGGACAAAAATACATTTAATATGCATTATTTTCCCATTAAATCACGATTACGGGTTAAATATATTTACTGGTGCTAATTTGCATGTGGCTGGTTGGGGTTATAGTGACAATCCCATGCTGTGTGTTTTCCTACTAGACTACCACATCCCTTGTTGATGAAGCTTACTCTGAACACTGCCTATTGGATGGACTCTACAATGTTTGCCTCCCCAAACACTAATATGATATTAAATGATCAAATGTGCCACCTCTATTATATGCTTCACTTCGCAATTGTAAAATTTTCTTTAGCAATTTTGAGCTCTGTTGGTTACTTGATACTTTTCATTTTTTATGTTCCAGGTGTAATTCATATCACTGCACATGGGGTAGGTTCACCTGCCATGTGTATGAGATATGCCTGGTGGGTGGCCACCATAATACAGTATTCTGCCCACACACTATTACATTCAGAATACTTAAATCTTCCCCGCATGTAGTACAGCTGCTAACATATGGAATCTCGTAGATGCTAACATATGGAATGTGATCTTGAGTCTAAATCCAGTCCTATATATGAAAAAATAATTATTAGTTCCTTCATATAGGCTAGCCTCNATAATAGCGTGGTCCTTTAAAGCCTTAAATGTTAAACACTTAATATTAAGATTTAATATAGTGAATAGGAAATAAATATTATTGTAGTCCTGCAAACGTATTGGCCCCATGGTTTTGCAAGGTTCTTGGCAAGTTCACAGTGACAATAATATTTGTGGTTATAAATGACAGCTGAAATATACTGTGATTTTAGTGACATTACACAGGTCAACCAAGATAGTAAACTGGAGGTCTGTTAAATATATGGCGGAGATATTGTGATAAAAAGAAGGACACACAGTGAAACAAGGGTGAAGGTAGAGATGAAAANATGTGCTCTGTTTATTAGTGAATAGTGAGCAGACACACACAGAAGTGATAGATACATATGGAAATGAACACCAATGAAAGACATAGAATACAGCATAATGGTGTATTACAGTACAATGTGATTTTACACAGCTCCATTATTCCACAGTACTGTTCCTTAAACATTCACCTTTCTAAAGTCTCTTCCAGTTGTGTACTGCCAACCTAAACATATAATTTAGCNGTAACCTCACTCCAGTTCTTTAATCCACCTCCTCTTTGTATGTCCCATAGTACTTGCTGTTAGGCTCTTATGCTGATAGTAGAAGTACCTCAGCTTATAACCAATTGCCTATATAGTAAAAGTTTTAATAGTCAAACAGTAGTTTGTAGCTTTCTGTTTTAAGCACACTCCAACAGAGAACAAAGTAAGAAAATAGTGTACTTATTTGCATTGCTAATTAAGACAGGTATAGAATCTTAGGGGAGGCATTAATTTCAGGCTTATTCACATTAAATAAGGAAACTGGGGGTAGCCTAAAACCTAAGATATGCCATAGAAAAGCCCTAAATTCTATGCTCCCTGTGAAGTTAGGATGTTGCTAATAGCAACCAATCATATTCCAGATTACATTCTCCAGTATATAAAATTAAACTAAGTGTTTGAATCTGATTGGTTGCTATGGACAACATCCCCACTTTTCCATTCCCGCAGTTTAGTAAATGTAGGCTACCTCTNGGACACTAATTGTAGATTTTAAGACCAAAACAGAGTCTAAAAGGTGCAGGTTTCATTGAGTATGAAATTACCTCAGTATCCCACAGAACTATTTGTTATGTCATTAATAAATTATATACTATTTTATAAATAAAACTAGACATGTATGTACATGGCTCTAAACAAGACAAAAGAAAAAAAATATTGTTGCCTTCAATGTATTTGTATACAACAGGGCGTAATTCTAATATAAATACTACTCTCATTTTTAAATGTAATACTATGATCAATTATTGTAGTATTACATTTTTGGGTTTATTTTTAATAATGTGACTAATTCTGTTAAATGAAATAATAAAATGTTACTGAATCAAATTCTACAAAGTAACCTGTTATATATAGAGCTTTTAAATCTCTATTTTATTTTGACTTGCGTCCATCATAGACAGTGATGGCAGCCATTTTGTCAACTGAAAACCATAAAAATGTAACTATATATTTCCTATGAACAATCACATCACTGGGGGAATAACCTATTTTAAGTTAANGCTACCACTAGTATGTATTTGACAGGCACACTTTAAGCGTCTCCAACTAAGTTTAAAGTAAGATGTGAGGTAGGTTAAAGGAGTGGAGTTAGTTGTATGTATCATTGTTTCTCAAACCAGGTCTGAAGGTCTTTTGTGTTACAGATTGTGGCAGTGCAGAGACCAGAGAACAGGGTTTGGAAACAATGGCTCGTTCACATTATAATAGCACGTAACATCATTCTACCCTCCATAAATTCCCCTTTAGTATGAGTCTAGTTATTTTTTCGTAGGCTCAGGCTGAGCCTCCTCCACGGCTTCTTCACCCTCTGGATTAAACACACTTACAGTAAAATCATTAGTCTCAGTGCCATATTTGTTCTTTGCCCGGATGCAATATTTGCCAGAGTCAGAAGTGGCAACCGCAGTAATGGTGAAACTGGCATATTTCCCAGACTCGAATTTAAGGATGCAGTGTTCATCCCCGGTCAGCTCTCTCTCGTTCTTCAGCCAGGTGACCTCTGGCACTGGATCTCCCCAGATACTGCACGTGAGGTTAAGAGCCTACAAAACGATAACATANAATCGGTGTGAATAAAAATAAACTGTTTTTACAGTTTCTTGTGAGAAATATGATGACATCATGGAAATATTTTCTAGTTATAGGTATGTTTGTATTGGGATTCAAAGGATAGGTTGGAGTCAAGGATAACACCTAGGCAGTATGTGGGCAGAAAATGCCAGATCAGGAAGGTAAACCTATAGCAGGTGAACATATTATTAGCTCTGTTTTTGATATGTTGAGTTTGAGATTGCGGGAGGACAGTCTGGAGAAATGGCAGAAAGACATTCAGGTCAGGAGTGGATGNGGGAATCAATGTACAGAGAAGATCTGAAACGACTTGATGAGTTGTGTAATGGAAATGGTGAGGACTGTGTAAGGAAAGGAGGTGTATGAGTGGCAAGTCTCTCAAGTACCTTTGAGGGTCATTGAACATGAGAAATGGNTTGATATTTTAAGAGAGAGTTAAAAGTCAAGGATTTGTTATTTTAGAATTGCTTTGATCAGTATATGTTTGACTAAATAGAGGAATATACTANTAATCAGAGAGACTGCGGATTGCAATTAGAGTTGGGATAAGAACAGAAGATTGACGTAAAGTAACTTGTGAGGCTACAGGATTCAAGAGCACATTTAGTAAAGTAGAAAGACAAATAATAAGTACATATCCGAAAGCCTACACTCCCAAAATGCATATACATTTCATTATCCAGCCCTTGGGTCTAAGNACTCCTCAGTATGGGCCTGTGGTGTGGATCACCAGACCCTCCAAATTTAAGTGATGTTCCTGCTAGTATGAAAATAAGTGACATTCCCATTATATAATACAGGACATGTTTGCTACTAGGGACCCTATGCAGCTGTTCCACATCAGATATCTTTACTTTACCTTTCCTTCTTGTATAGTTACTACATCAGGCAAACCTCCTATTACTCTGGCACGATCTAAAGGAGAAACAAAATGCACTCATTAATCANTAACATCATCTCTGTACAACTATTACTAACTGTATTCTGTGCATATATCGTTCACCACTTTATGTTGTTTTAATCCAACACGTGGTCATTTACAATATGTTATTATAGCCAACTTTTCCAAGAGAGTCTGNAGCTATGCAATATATATAAGCATAAATAATATGTAAATAACTGTAACTCACTCTTTTCTGCTATCGCAGCTTGTCTGTAAAAGAAACAATAAAAGATTAACGTCATACATATTACATTGGTGATTATTACAGCATATATATATATATCTATATATATATATAGTTTATTTTCTTTAAACATTGATTAAAATGCACAGCTTATGATTATAATAAAAATAGTGTATTAAACTAAGACCCATAATTCAAAGATAAGTACACGAAATACTAAAAGCTAACTTTGCATTTTTTCAGTATTGGTGAAATAGAAGTGGAAAAACATTAGTACTGAACCACCACATTAATGTCACACNGTAAAATCTATACTTATGCCTACTGCCATGGTCCACAAAAGTAGGAAGCCACATTTTTGGAAACAAAGATTTGCCGATGGGTTTCTTCTTAGTCTTATTTATATGTTGTGGAAAGATAAGCATTAACTCCTGATACACTAGGTGTCCTTAATAACTTACTTTAATCTCTGGAATTCAGCATAGGCCTCATCATAAGCTGTAAAACAAAAAGAATAAGAGTATTATTGATGCAAGCAAATAACTGACTATAACATCATTTTCTGTACTTGAAGTGTGGCGGTATACACTGGTGTGGTATCCCGCCACTTTCATCTCGCTAAGCTCTGCCCCTTGTATAAGCTCCGTCCCTCCAGACCCGGGAATTTATCAATGTTCTCCTCCATACCCCACTTATACAAATGATAAAGGAGGGATCAAAGAGGGTATTTATATTTAAAAAGATTACGGAAACCACAAATGGAACTCTATTTGTACTAAGTATTTCTTACCTTGTCCAGATAAATCTACGTTCTTTGTATGGGCTGTTTTGCCATCGAACATTTCCAGTACATATTTGCCCTTGTCGTTTGGAGTGGGTTCATTTATCTGTAGCCAGATCATCTCTCCAGTGACCCCACTCTTTACTCTATCTGTGTACTTTATCTTGCTGTCACTAGAAAATAAACATAATCTTAAGGTTTAAGTATTGAAGTGTCTCACACAAAGGTTGATCTTCCTGTGTGACAAAAAGTCATGTTACCTACCAAATGGTACGATAGTGACAAACAGGAACTGAATGCAGACTTGAGGGTGCTTTATGTCTGGTTGCACCCCGATCTGTACCTAACTTCTGCACGCATGGAATCGCCCACTTGTGTTCACAACACTATGTTAAGTTTCCTGGCAGCATGTATCCCCACACCAGATGTGCACTTGCAGATCTCCTAGAGTATGGCACATTGGTAACGGGATCAATCTGCTGGGCCAGTCCTGCTCAGAAATTACACTAGGTGGGCGATCTATGCGGGTCAGCGTAAGCACTGCTATCCGCTGCTAACCCTGTCTGAGAGAGGGAAGTGTCAGGAGTTCACCCTGCTCTTGCGAAGGAGACATGAATCCGGTCCACTGTGTGTATATATCGGCTGCTGTTATTACGCCCAGCCCTGTGGATTGATTTATTGACACGTTGTGGTACTTTTCTACCAATACATATAAAAACCAATATTAGTTATCTCCATAATGAGTAATAACCAGATACAATAATGCCAAATGATAAGACTGACACCTTGTGGTGAATCTTGAATTCACCCTCTTTATTCTCCCTGCTTTATTCATTGCATAAAGTACTGGCTCCTCTATCTAATAATGTTGCCCGAATATATCATATTCCAATATGAATGTATGCTCTGTAATGACGTAAATAAATAAGACTTGTAAGGGATAAACATTGACCATTCACTTACTTGTGTCCCCAGCTCACTTTAAGATCGTCCACATAATAATTTACGAATGAATATAGCCTTATGCCTTCCTCATTACTCTGGATTTTGACTGGAGTCGCTGATTCAGCTGAAAAAAAGACAAGAATAAAATGGTTATTCATTTCTTATTCATTATTGAAGCTGGAAATAACTTTTTTTTGTAAAAGAAAGTGCTATAAATGTATCTTAGAAGTATATGTATAAGTACATAAGAATAAAGACTAGTCATACAAGGTTATGTGTCCTTTTTGGCGGTTTGTATTTCTAATTTCTCCTCTTTTCCTGGTCTTAGTACAGAATTCTATTGTATTGACTTAGGGATAATAATCTTTACAGTACGTGACTTTAAACGTCATGTTTGATCTGTTTAATTGTGATTTAAAATGGAAATGTCTATACAACGCTTTTTAAGTTATTGTTCAGTAGCATAATTCTATGTCATTATATATGCACATTTCTTTTTTTTTAAAACATCATTATTTATTGAAAATACTTACCTATCACTTTGCACACTGCAGTCATGAGATCATCAAATGCTGTAAAAGTGGAAATAAATAGTTACAAGATAAATAATTACAACGGGCTATCTAACTGATTTAAAGTCAGTAATTTCATAAGACGCTAAACATTCACAGAACAAGTAACCCGAGGTATTGAATACCACACCAAAAAGACAACATACGCAGTGTCACAAATGTTTACTGCAGACAGACAGGGATTTAAAGCAGATGGACAGACGTTAATAAACCTGCTGAGCAAGTCTTACCAGAATCTACAAGCTTCAGCACACTCTTGTCTTTTCCTCTATCATCTTTCAATATTAACTCGTATATTCCAGCATCTTTCCTAGTAATCTGAGAAAAGAATAGAAATTAGCATTGTTGCCATGAAGACGGTAACCTTAATGATCATAAAATATATTCAGGTTTTATAGAAGAGTCCTTGCATGTATTGGGATTAAGTTTTTCTAATATAAGTAACACATACCTCACAACATTTAGGGGGCAGAATAAGTTAGACTAAGTCAAGTATGTCGTGCCCCTGGCTCCACCCAAGTCCCGCCAGGCTCCACCCAAGTCCCACCCCTTTTGTTGCGGCAATCAGGGCAAAATTTTACTTCTAATTTAAAAAAAACACTCAAATTAGACCAAATTGTTCATTTATTGGTAGGTTTGCAGGACAGTCAGGCAAAAGAGGGACTGTCCTGTTGAAATTGGGACAGTTGGGAAGTATGATAAGACCCCTTCATTACTAGATGTGTGACAGAATCTCTGGGAAAGTTAATAGTGGGAGCTATGTTATGTCTCATGTGTTGTGACAAAGGAGGAAAGGTCATGTTGTTTGTTGCTGTGTGGTTCATATAGGCTGCAGTTATTTTGATAAAAGCAGGTTAAAGGCTCCTGATAGGAGAGGGTAGCAACCTTCTGGCCCATCCTGGTCTTCAGACCAACCAGCATTTTTAGCCTTTAGGCCAGTGGTTGAATTGGGAAATTTAGAAATGGTGATATGGACATTCAGAAGTGGTGGTATGGAAGCACTGAATATATTTGAAGTCAATTTGTAGTTTTTCAATGACAATCAATCAGTGGAGAAGTGCCAGTATGGCATACTTCCGTATACACCTCCACTTTGAGCCTTGCTTGAGGCTGATAAGGGTCAAGACATAGGGCTAGATTTACTAAACAGTGGAAAAGGAAAATTGAGATGTTGCCCATAGCAACCAAACTAGCTCTTACTTTCCTATTACATACTAGAGTCTGCTAGAATCTGGACAACATATCATTTTCCTTTTCCACAGATTAGTAAATTTTGTTATTACCTGTTACATGTGTTCTGCGAGTAGGATGTTAAGTCTTGCACTTTAGAAAAGGACTATTAATAAACAGGCTAGAATTTATTTTCATCATTTTTATTTATGTTGTTACTGACCAATAAAGTTAAGTGTGGCCATATGTACCAAGACACTTCACTGGTGTGCTAATACTTGGCTGCCACATGGGAAAGTGTTGCCAGTTGCCCCAGGAGAGAGTAACTCATATATGATAGGCATCTGCATAGGGCACAACTTAATAATAACTCTTATTGATTCTCTTAACCCATCGGAAGTTGTGGAGGCTAATACTACAGAACAGTTTATGTATGGGATAAATATAAGAGCATTCTGAGTCTCAAACCAAATAGGGAATACAATTAGGTTGGTATACTGTAGTTTTAAATACACAATGGGGCAGACTGGATGGGCCATGTGGCTCTTATCTGCCGTCATGTTTTTCTCCATTGGAAGTGTCCCTTTAGGTTTCATACTTTTTCATGTATCTTACCTCTGTAATAAGTAAAGTACACACACCATCCTTAAAGTCATGTTTCTCATCAACCATTATCTCCATTTCATCTTTATACCATGTTATACTTGTTTCTTGTTTCATATTAGCAACCTACAGTTAAATAAAAAAAAACACATTATATGTTAATCTGTGTAGGTGACACTGTACATATGTCATTATAGATTATATATATATATATATATATATATATATATATATATATATAATATTATTCTTTCTTACCTTGCTTTTCAACAACACATTGCACTCAGGAGTAACTTCCCATCCAAGATACTCCACAAAATGAGGACCTTATGGTAAATAAACAATACAGCATGGAAATTTTGTTAGATTTGCAACGATTGTACTGTACTATATGTCATTCTCCTATTATTGCATGTCCTGTATGCAGACAAATCTGATATATTGTGATACATTTTTGAACTGCAATTAATCTTCTTCTGTGTAACCAAAACATAGCTTCTTTATCTTGTGACTTCAATTGTAATTAACAGACAAAATGGACAGGTATCCCCATGCCCATATAGTCCCTAGTAAGGGTTATTTAACTACTAATTATGCCAAATCCTGTTTAATTTTATAAACATTTGTATGTGATATTTGATTATTGTTATGCATGCACAATTCCCCATGTTATGGCAACACAATAATAATCTAGTAAATGTAGATGAAATACTATAATATACTATATTAAATATTATATAAGATAATGTGATTCTGTGTCTAGCAAAAGTTTTCCAGAAATCTACTTTTAGCAGTGTATTCCTTACCTTGTTTCCTGATCCATTCTTGTCTCTGGAATCTGGCTTCTTTTTGCAGTTTTTCAAATACTATAGAAGATTTACAAGCACATAATTATAAGACGCAAAGTGTGAAACGTTAACAATACAAATACTAAATCAAATACAAATACTAAATCATTAACAATGGTAACACATTCCCAAAACCAATGTTTCTGCTTAAAATTGTTCGCTATGTAGCTAACGTTGTGAAATTGTTCACGATTATCTGAAATGCTCAAACATTACTCAATACTGGACCCCTCAAACTATTATTAATCATGAATTCTGAAAGATCAGATTATTTTTAGGAGGCCTCTCTTGAACAATTATTGTTTGAAAAATCAGCACTACACACTAGAAAGGTAATCCAACTAATTTCCAATAATTGGAGAATTGGAACAATAATCGTTCCAATGAGTGGTCAGCTTTACAGAAACTTAAAGATACTAAAGCAGCACTCAGTGTTGGGTGCAAACTTCAAAGGGCTGCAGCCTCTGTGTGATAAACCAGGGCAACCACCACTCAGCCCCAATGCGAAACACAAAATTAAACAAATATATATAACACATGGACATATCACTTATTATGTAACTTTTTATGTAACGGCAGTTTGAATATTTTAATATAGCCACAATTGTTTAATTTTATGTCCCTTACAGATAATACAGACATCAGCTTCTTGTGCTGAAATGCATGCTTGGAAACCATGACCAGACAGAACCAGTTTAATAAATTTCAGCCATATTGTTTCTTATAAATGTCTTGAGATTTATATACTTTTCTGCAGATCAACTCAGTATTGATCGTTCTATGATTAATAAACACCACACTTAATATACAGCTGTGGCTAGATTCATTGTATTCACTCAACATACATATACTGTCTACTTGACTTCCCGCCTGTGATTACATTTAATCCATACTTACCTTCACCAATAAGTACCAAGCTGGATTGATTTGTTGCCTTTCCATCTTGTAGCTGGAAAGTAAAGGTCCCTTCATCCTCATCCTCCAGTTTCTCCATGATCATCTCTACAATTCCAGTCTTACTGTCCAAATTCATCTTGTATTTCTTTAAGATAAAGGTAGATGATATCAGATCTAAGGCATACCTAGAAAGTGGTATACATCTACTTTAAATAATCATTCACCAGAGTTTTGCTATAACATTTAGCTCCTTGTGGACAATGGGTATTTGTCTGGCACTGCTCTTCTGTATGTCAGATGAAAGATCTCCGGGCATACGGAATCCAAATCTAAAATGTAATCTCCACATGGGGATAAGTATGTAGATTTGGTTGAGAAGGTGGTGTAAAGCAGTTCTACACAGATCTTCTTTTGTACACAAGCAGATCCATGTAGGTTAATTTAATATACTTGCCTCTCCAGTGCAGATTTACAGACCTCTGTGCACAGTAAGAAGGTAACTGTTAATACAGTTTTACAGCTTTTGTATGTCATGGACTGAGAATATTAAAAGACCCTTTTCAATGCAGTTGAGAGTCCCTAAGTTTGTGAGGGGTGTTGCTCGACTTTCCTGGAGGCCATCTAAGTGCTGCTGTTGTGATACTGGTTGTTCTATTTATGTCCCTAGCCCTGCTTGTTCTAGGACATACTGGCTGCTGCTTCTTGTCAGGATATTGCCAAATATACTGTTCCTAGTTTATTTTGTTGAACTATGTATATGCATATTTTGCATATGTTTTTGTATCTCAATGCTTTCATTGTATATCACTGGGTACAAAGTGATTACATAGAGTGGTTACATAGCGATTATGTAGAGGTGAGGAATAATATGAACTGGTGTGGGAAATGGAGTGCAAAAGTAGGGAAGAGTGGCTAGTCAAAGAACAACAGAGTTGATTAAGAAGTTCAGACGTGTTTACAAGGGAAGGTGGAGGGTGCAGAATGTTGGCTCGGGGTAATGAAGATGACAGGAGGGTGGATGTCCCTGCTCCTCTGAACTTACATGCTAAGGGTGGAAGGAAATTAGGTGTGAGAGGGGTAGGAAAGTCTAAAAAAAAGTGAGTTTTGAGAGAGCACTTGAAAGTACGGAGGGTGTAGGACATTCTGATAATTCGGGGTAGGTCATTTTAGTGAAGGGAGGCAGCACAGGAGAAGTCTTGAATGTGGGAGTGAAAAGTAGTGATCAGGTGGGATGTGAGGCGGCAGTCATTAGCAGAGTGGAGGGGACGGGAGGGGATCTGGACGGACCTGAGAGAGAAGAGGTAGCGAGCAGAGGAAGAGGAGAGAACTTTGTAGGCAGTGGTGAGGAGTTTGAATAGAATTCATTTATGGATGGGAAGCCAATGTAGCCCATGACTTACATCACCATGCTTAATTTCTTTATCATTGAACACATAATTGGCCTTCGCAGTACCCGAGAGTTTCTCAGCCTGCATCCAAAAACGAACTTGTCCTTTCTCCATGATCTCAACAGCCAAGCCAGATTTAAGAGGAATAACTGTGAAAAACAATGAAAGAGGATTCAAAGGCAAGATAGATTACAAATATATACAAGTGGTCAATAAATGTATGCTGTTATTAGGTCATTCAAGGTAGAAGAGTAATTAGTAATTGGACTGAATTCTGGATCCCGCACAATGGGCGACTTCCAGTGAGGAAGTTGGCCAAATTTCCTGGAAGCATGCATGCACGCTCCAGATGTTTGGGGCAGGAATTCCTGACACATGGAATAATGTCTCTCCCACCCACCTGAACTGGGTAATTTTGTGGCCGGGGGGAAGGTAGTTTAAATTAAGGGTTTGGATAGGGGTAAGGGGAACGTTGTGCGGTCAGAGGTCACACAGACTCGCACAATTGAGTTAAGGTAGAGGTCTAGCAACATAAGCCCTGCTAGTCCCTGTCTTTTCCTCATGAGTGAGGGAAGTGCATGAGACGTTCCCATGGAGAGCAGAATTCTGTCTAGTATCTTTAGGAGATCTATTTAATTAATCATATTATTAGGTGGTCGCATGTGATACAAATGGTTGCATAATACACATTTGGATAACCAAAGGTAAGCTATTGTCTATTTTTGCACTGAACATTTGTGCCATATAGAACTGTTTGAAAACCTCTATTTTATTTAATGTCTCCATAGAGTGCAATACCATTTACAGTATAAATGACAGCACTAGTAGAACCATCACACACCTATTTAATCTGTAATATTATTAAACACATATTCTACATGAAAGGTTAATCATATGGAAGGTTTAGTGTACTTGTGAGCATTAGGGAAATTACAGGACCTGCCATAAAAAGGGAATTTGAGATCTTATACCTCTGAAAACTCAATGTTTTGTTTTGAACGAAATGAGCCTACAGCAACAATGCAAAACAATTAACTGGAAGGAACGAAAACACAGGTAATAGAGGTGCTATTATCTATGTACATTATTTATCATTTACCAGGGAATTTGTGGTCATGGCTAAGCTGCAGGAGGCGCCTCAGCTCTGCAAGAAGAAGAGAAAGTTTTATATTACACGAGTAAACTTCATGATATCTGGGTATTTCCTACACACACATTGATTTTCATGTGACATCAGTCAAAAACCTGACACACTGGGTCATGAGCCCAATATTGTGTTTACATCACTTAGCTATTTATATGTATCATACAAATAGATATGTCACAATACAACTTATTCTAGGTTTAGTGAGCCTTACCATCTTAAATTGAAAATGAGTTTTATTTTCCATTTAAGACGAGCACGAGCACCATCATATTTTTTACCTTCTTCATCAATTGTATAACTGGACGACACACCATCAGTCTCTGTAGCAACGCATGAGTAAATGCCAATGTCTTCTTCTGCAGGGTCTTTGAATATAACCTTTGTCCTGGGAGAACGTAGCAATATTTTAAATACTATTCTATATCAGCATAATTCAACAACTAGTTATCCATATGATACTACTCAGGAAATATGTTGACAGTTTATCACGATGAACTGCTTACTTGTTTCCTTTGGTCTCAATAGATACTCTAGACGAATCCTCCTCACCATCTATAGCCTCATAATTCTTGGACCACACAAATTTAGAGTCTGGAGTAAGCTGATCACATTCAAAGTTCAGTGAGATTACTCCATTGTCATCCACTTCCACCACTACCTCCTTTGTGCCTACAATGGTAAATGGAACACATGGTGAGACAAACGATTCCATTAATGAATTGGCTTTTCATAGTTCTTTTATATTTAAAAAGCTTATATCAACCTGGTTTAGTATTTGCAAGTATAGGGTCTGTTACATCAGATGTCTTGCCGACTCCAGCCTGATTAACCGCTCTTACTCTCAGCACATACCGAACATTACTATTCAAGTCTTGAATCTGGAAAATAAATGTAAAATGGCATAATAATAATAATAATAATAATAATAATAATAATAAAATAAATGATATAGAATTAGAAAATTATTCATTCAGCAACAGATTTGTTTAGTGTTGATATAACTGATTTCCCATCAACATAATAAGATAAAACATTATGATTGCAGATATTGATCATACAAATATATCATAACAAGGGCACATATCCAAATATCAGATATCCGAGTAAAATAAAGGTTTTTGTAATAATGGCTAATGATTACTAAACTGACTATATTTTATCAATAGATATAATTGATGATCAGTGTAAATCTAGTATTTGGCTTTGTAAGGTAAAAGAATTTGCTGTTAGAATATTTATTTACACATTTCATATTTTGTGCTATTGTGAAAAAAACCCAGCAAGTAGCAGAATCTTAAAGTACCTTAATGTATGTGTTTGCAGTTGGTTTCTTGTTTACACTCTTCCATGTTTCCTCTGGGCCATCTGCCTCCTTGATATCCACATAAAAGCCGGTAACTGGAGTACGACCAGTGTAGACGGGAGATTTCCACAACAGAACCATGGAGGTGCTCCTGACCTCAGTGACAGTAAGCTCATGTGGAGGCCCTAATATGGACAAAATACTCATCATTTGCATGGATATACACTGCAGCCATAACAAATTATTCCAATCAGAGTTCAAATAAAATAAAAATGTAAGGGCGGACTATTTACCTGGGGTCTGGTTTTTTTTTTTTTTTACTATTTTTTCAATACTGCCACCTTGTGAACAAGCATATAATTTCTGCATACCATTGCTGCAAAGGTTTATGGGTAATATTTTGGGTAGTACTGACAATCCTCAGAAAACTAGACAGCAGTATGTACAGGGGCATATTTGAAAAACATCAGCGTGTATTCTACATTAGATAGAAGAATATTTATCTGGATCAAGTGGATGAACATTTGTGACTTTAGAGCTGATACAATGTTTCTGGAGCATACAGTGCACGTCCTATCCAGAGGTGCATGGAAGACTAGTTATCTGTAGTCGTATGTGCAAACAACAGTTTTTCCATGTATTTCATTGAGTTTTGAATGACTGCATTTGTGTAAAAGATTTTTCGCTATGTCAGACTATAGCAGTGGCATATCGCTACTATCCTGGTATTTAAAAAGTAACTTTTTATACTTATAAAAATGATTATGTTTATAAACGTATGGCAAATGCGCAGAAAAATGACACTGCTTTTGTGACTATTTAAATCAGAAAAACGTATTTATATAGTGAGGAACTCCCTGCTGCACTAGCATTGATGAGACGCTTGCTTAGGATGCTCATTTTCGCTGAAACTCTGGATCAGACCCTATGTGTTCTGCCAAGCATCAGGAAATGTCAGGTTCTGATTATGGTACCTTTTATTATCTATTTCATGTGCATTTTCATTATATTTTTAAGTAGCATAAGTGGCAAAAAAAACCCAAACAACAACAATAACAAAACTATTTATCTCTTGTATAAACACTTGATAAATCAGATAGAATTACCTGGCACCGCAATGGTCCATTCTTCACATTTGAATGGTTTACTAGGCTGGGAAGGAGTCCCAACCCCAGCAAGATTACAAGCTGCCACTTGATATTGGTACAACGTGTTTTCTTTCAAATTCAAGATCTAAAGTGGAGTGAGAGCAGATTTGTTATACATTATATATGCTGAGATATAAAGAGTGTAACAGTCAGGATTTGTACACATTTGTTTCTTATAATATAATATAATCCAGATATTATGACTTGAATCACTGTTACATACAATAAAGGAGCGTTGTAAACATTTTACAACATTACGGCTGTTTTTTTTATTAACATTCTGTTAGAAGCATTACTATTACTACTACTAGACACTTCATAATGAGCAAAGCCCTGTGTGCTGTTAATTATTCTAATCAATACTGTTATCAATCAAATAATGAATAAGCCATAAATTGCTCAGATATTTAGCAATATACAATAAACAAATGATGCATAATGCCATCTTACCCTGTATGCCCTGTCAGTTATGGCTTTAATATTGCCCTCTTGCCATGGTCCTGGAACGCCATCCACAACTTCTCTGTAGTTGATGTAGTAGCCTTGAATGTCCACGCCACCAGTAATTTTGGGCTGCTTCCAACCAATCACCATGGAGTCAAATACACTCTCGAGAAGAGTGATGTCATAAGGCGGAGAGGGGGTTGCTGTTTTTTACATGAACATTAGACAGGTGGTTTGGGTTTATTTGTTGGAGGATATTACAAATGACACATATTACATATATTAAGGAAACTTTATAGGTGACACAAGCTGTGGAAGGGAAATACCATAACAGGCAATGCAATGTAGAAACCGGGGAGTGAATTAATTGTCTTGTTTATGTGTGACAGCATTTTACCAGTGCATGTGCTCAGGTATAGGTGCAATGATCTTTGCTTGTCAGGATACCTGGTGCACTCAGAATTGTACTCTAGTTCCATTGTAATATTAGGGATGGAACTCGCACATAACATACTCAATTCCTGATTGTCATCTACTCAAAGACGATTAACCATATCCTTATTATGTTATATGTACTGTTACTCTTATCACAATCAATACTACGAGCTGTTTGATGAAATGACGATGCTCTTACTATTATTTATTTTTTGCATCCATTCTATAAATAATCAGCTGTCCAAAGAAACGACTACATTTCAGTATCATTTCTCTATGATCTATTACATTGCACTTCAAATTCATTCATATCATTATAGTATCCTGTACTGTTTATATTGCTGTCATATATATATACAATAGAGATGCAATGAATTATACAACAAGACAGATCTCAATGTAGTATAAATTTACTGTATACATTTCCTTTTGCTATGTCTGGAACTGTTGTAAAATGTAATGAGGGGCAATGTATAATATACTTAGACACAATCATTGCACCTGGAATTCAGTGTTATGGTCTGCACTTACCTGATGTAGAAGAACAGGTTATTCATTAATCTGGGATGACATGAATTTCATGTTCTTGACAGTGTATAAAGATCTTTCTACAGGATGTGCTCATGACATAAATATTCAGGATGGGCAATAATGAAGGGATATTATATGTTACCAACAGATTAATGAATAACCAACCGCCACAATTTCTGCACTTACACATTGCTGTGTTTTACTTACCAAACCTTTGTAAACAGGAATGTGTAAAACTGAAAGTGTCCTTTAGAAACCAGTGCAATGACTCACTTACCTTTATCACCCCCCCATCCCTCTTCAACGGGACATCACATGACCCATGACGTTGCCTCTAACTTATTACAGTTTCTGGAATCATGTGGTCCCAGAATTAGTCTTTTGGTGACAATGAAAATTATTATTGTGTGTGTGTGTATATCTCGCTGTAGCTGTGACAGCTTGCTACATCACTGCAGAATATTATCAAACATATGGCAGGTACACATGAATGCCACATTATTGATTTAGTTAATGTGACAGTTTACATTATGTATGTATATGACCTTTCTCAGGTGATCAAATTATACAGTCAGTGTTAAAAATTACTGTTATTTGATGATGTGACTTAATTAAATAGTTAATTAATTAAATAAATAAATAGATAAGTACATGAATACATAAAGGAGAGCGTGTAAATGTTACATAACCAGTACCGCATCCAGACTTCCAGATCCCTTCTGTATCCTAGGATCCAATCATACTAAGTCCCTCGGTCTGGATCCGGGCCATAGGGGTCATATCATGAGCAATATACAATAGATACAGGAACTATATTGTGCTGGCAGTGTTATTTTTATGATGCATAGTTTAGTATATTGTATTGTATATGTATTGATGAAAGGGAGGCTTAAGTGTAAGAATGCACGGCAAATGTGAATTTGGCTCATTGTAGATTGTCATCACTTATATCAAAGGTTTGAGCGTCCACTTGGTTCTGCTTAGGACTCTGATATATGAACATAGATCAAGTGTTTGAGCTTAATTGCATTTCTTCATTATTTAATTACGGGGAAAATAGTTTGTGGTTAACGCTACTATGAAATAGTCAAAGTAATGAATGCATGCCAAACAAACATTCTGTATTTTATTTTTTATTTAAACATGAAACAGTGTCATATGTGCTTCAAATACATGACATTAACAGGCACGGATTAAAAGTGAAATATTAGTAAGAATAAAATAAACCAATCATATATATGTATGAGATCTCCTATCCAGAAACCCATAATCTATTATCCAGTCTATTGTGTCTAATATTCAGTCCGGAACCATAGGGGATAAAAAGAAATACCTGCTCCTGGATGACAATGTCCTAGTGTATGTACTGTACAGACATCCTCCCCTGTGAGGAGCACGGTAAATGAAGTGTAATGCCAGGAGCCGTATGTGGACTGTCAGTGGTAATTTAGCAGCATATCATTAAATCAAATTACTGAGAAATCATGAATTCCAGATATTAGATCTCATACCTATTCTAAACACTTCACATGCAACAATACACGATTTAATAAGGTGCCATGTCAGTTTATATGTGACATTCATATTTGTTTGCAATAATCTGCTGAGCACACAGGTTTGCCACATATCACACTATGCTCTCTATAATAGCAAGCCAGATCCAGAGTTTATTGCAACTTTAGCTCATTGCACATACATTCTGACTTTACTGTAACCCCCCCGTGAACTATAAGATAGTTTTGCCAGGTGTAATTTTTCACCTGATTTTGAAACTCTGGATCTGAAGTCTTATATGACAAGAAGCCACTTCCCGCTGCTTATTGTCAATACCTTTAAAGCAATAGACACATTTGAGTGAGAACCCTTACTTGTACCATAATCTCTATATGAAATTATCATAATAAGTAACAAATCTGTCATCGCAAAGTAGCTACTAATTTATTTTTCTCAGAGTACAATACTGCAGATATATTTTGTCTAGGTTAAAATAAACCACTTATAATATATAATACTACTTATTGGACCGGATTCTGGATTACTAACATCAGGGAACTTATTAAAATAGTGTACGTAAGTCAATTCAAACGTACAGAACTTCTGCTTTAAGTACATGGAGCAGGATAATAAGATCCGCATGGCTAAACATGGAAATTGATTGGCTGCACTTGGCGGCCCTACTTCTCCATTTCATGTGGTTTAGTAAATATATCTTTAGGCCTCTTACATACCTCCCAACATATTGGAGTTAAAGGCAAAATGTAATTTTGTACTCATTTACTGTACTAATTTTTTTTGGTAGGCGGGGCGTAAAAGTGGGAGAGTCACCCAAAAGCAGGACTGTTCCCTTAAAATCAGGACTGTTCGGAGGTATACTCTAAGCAGTGAAATAAACTTTTATATTTATAGGAGACGGGAGAAAGGTGAGCAGGTGTCTCCTCTGAACACAATATATTGCACTGACTTTATGGAGTCAGCTGGCAGAAGGCTTTGGTTTCAGACTTACTTTGCTGCTCTGGTCCTCCTTTCTGTAATAACTGTGTGGTAGCCATGGACTCACTGCTTTCACTGATATTACTTACTCCTGTAGGTCCAGGTTTACCACCTGTACTGGCTGAGACATTTTTGGTATTAGCACTGCTGTCTGGCAGTGCGTCTGTGATGGGGGTATGCTGTGTGGACTCATGCTTGACTTCCCGGCATGCAGGGGAGTCTGTTAGTCCATCAGCAATAGCACTCAGTTCAGGGCACGCACCATGTGGCAATCCTCCCCCTGCGGCATCCAGAAGATAACAAAGACATTGTTAATCATATTGTACATTCGCCTTATATAATACAAGCTGGGGCTGAGCAGTGACATAGAAATATGGAGCAGATCTGCATCTGGGATGGAGGGGTGATGTTTGCTTTTTATACTAAATCCAAATGTTTTCCTTACTTGCAATGAATGTCATTTATTGTCACCATTCATATCTAGGTGCTGATTTACTCCATATTTTGCTGTCAGCCCCCAGTGACCAACAGGAGAAATATAATGTAGGTAACACACTGATGCTTAGTACTGACTACAGAGCAATACAGACTACACACTACAACGTCACATACACATATTCCTACAGAAACAGGTTTAGTAGAGGATGATTACATTATTCATGAACTTGTATTAGAAGAAGGACAGGAAATATAAAGACCATGGAATAAGTCAGCGCTGTTTTAGGGAATGTGCTTATATTAGTATTATATATTACTATTATATTCTGTACGTACAATGTTTTATTAAGTCAGTAATGCAACTGATACCCTAACTACTCTTATCATTGGTGTATTATCTAATAGGAACCAAATGGCATTAAGCGCAGCTGTAGAATATATTTGATGGAATAAGGTTCATTTTGTCATTGATCTATTATCCCTATATAAAAGGGACTAAGTATTTGAGAAAAGGCATGTTCTTCTGTAAAACGTAGCATATATATTTGTCTTACAGGACAATGACTCGAGTATAATAAAATGTGCTGAAAAACTAGGCTTATACTCGAGTATATACAGTATATATATATATATATATATATATATATATATATATATATA
>JABWIB010007277.1:5596-16943 GCA_016617825.1 Platyplectrum ornatum
GTTCATGGAATATATGTTATCAATGGGGAATAAATATATTTAAAGTTCATGGAATATATTTCATTTATGGGGGATAAATATATTTAAAGTTCATGAAATATATGTCGTCAGTGGGGGATAATGTTTCTATGATTTATGAGATTTTTTTTGCTTGAGGGTATTTGAATTTGAGAGCGAGAAACATATTTAGAAAGTAAATTTTTTAGCTACAAAAATATAAATGAACCTGGGCCTAAAGTTATTAAGCAGGGAGGAAACTCTTGAATAAAGTTATATTGAGCGTTACTAGGGCCGGCTGACTCCTCTCCTTGTAGCCATGGAATAGACATAGCCCATAGGCCTTTCGGGAATTGCATTTAAGAAGAGCAGGAAAATCATGAAAACGTGTTTCTCATTCGCCTGCAAAAGTCTTCATAATGTATAAGATTCCATTGGCCCTTATGGGTAAATACCTCACTAGATGACAATCAAATGAATCTTTTTTGGGTTTATACACTTGTACTTCCTATACTTCCTATCAGCAAAGACATAGACAAGAATCGCAGACAATCGTGTTTCACACTTGTTCTCTGCCATATTTTATTTATTTAACCTTACCCATCAAGGCTGTGTACTGACCCGGGTCATGAATTCATTATCGTTTACTGTTCACATTTCATGATGCTGCATTAACAACCGTTACAGAGTAACACAAGGTCACGAGTGAGTCACAGGCAATAAGCCGAATAACCCAAAGCACAAAACATCCATATTCCAAGGAATACATTTCACAATCAATAGTTATAAACTAAGAGAAAGACTTATATATAATTATTTGCTTTACCTTGGTGCAGTACTATCTGTTACCCAACCAGTGTTTTTATTTAAGTTATTGTTTTATTTTTATTGTTTAAACCAGTAAAGAGCTCTGTAACATGATGTTACGTTTACACTGTTATTACACTTGGGCTGGAAACATCATCTCTCAACTCTAATACTGATTGCAACTAATGATATTTAACTCCCTTGCAATTCAACATGGTTTTACCCACTCTTGAATAATTCATGAGTAAGTAAATAGTGAATAAAGTTGAATTTGGTCCTAAATTTGTAGTAGTGGATACGCTATATAATATTTCTATACCCAATATTGGACTAAAAAATGCTCACCTCCCCTCCTTCTTCCCATAGTGATATTAGCAGTCAGCGGAAGAGGCAGTTGCATGGACTTGGAATACTGAAATTTGACTTCCTATTACAGATTTGTTAAAATGTATATAAATAAAATAATGCTTGGATGGATATTTTCTAAATGACGCATTGTCCAAAATAATATAGACCTTCCAACATAGCCCATTCCATAAGGTACATAAAGCTCCGCTCCGTCTGTCAGTTACTATGGTAACCACTTCTATTGCCATGAAAAATGTTTTTCAAACATCAGTTCATTCATTAAATCCAGGTGAAAGATAAGGAGAGGAGGATTGTCTTCATAATGGAAGGGGTCATGATGGAGGGTTTGTAACTGGAAGTGTGTTTTTGGGAAGAATATAAGCCTAATGGTAGGCATGATGCACTATGTTCTATCNAGACATATGTGGAGATGGGAGATTGCAGGGAGAATGAAAAGTTAGGATGTTGCCAATCGCAGCTTCGCATTCAAGCTCTCAGTTTCATTTTACATACTGGAGATTGTGAGCTCGAATCTGGTTGCTATGGGCAACATCCCCACTTTTCAATCTCCCTGCTTAGACCTCTGTGTTTTTTCTACACTCTCAGTTCACCATGGAGAAATAACCAGTAGTACCCCGTTCACACTGAGCTCTATTACCCGGGGAGATCATGTCATCAGGGCAGGCGCTGTTCATTTTTGCCGCTCTGTCATTGGTGTATACGTCTTCACGTGGTGCAGCAGGAGCAGTGTATACATCGTCCACTCAGTTGTGGTTCGGTATATACAGCACCCGTTATACTCGCAGTAGCAGTGTATACATCATCCGATGTGTTACGTTTATTATTTTTTAATTGTTTATTATTTATTTTATTTATTATTTTTTTTATAACTTTTATTAATTATTTTTTTACATTTTATACTTTTTTATTATTTATTTCTTTATTTTTTTTACATGTTTAAATTTTTTTCTTTCTTAATTCATTTTTTTTATGATTTATTTCATGTATTGAATTTTTTAGCCAATTACGACTAAAAAATTATGTTTCACCTAACTACCCTGGTTCAGTGTAAAAGGTGTTAACCAGGGTAGTTTGTGTATTACCAGGATAGTTTAGCAGTGTGAACGGGGTTAGGGTAATTCAGAGGCCCAGCAAACTACCCTGGTAGTAAAAAACTGAATTACCAAGGTAGTCAGTGTGAACAAGGTATTAGTCAGACCCTCCAACAGGTCCCATTCCACCACATACAGAATACTCCGCTCCTGAGCTTCCAGCAATCAGTCACCACATGTGTTGAAGAGAATAATGTCAATTGGTTCGTTATAACCAGGTGAGTGACAGCTGGAAGCTCAGGAGCGGAGTATTATATACCTGGTGGAATGGGTCATGTTGGAAGTTAGGGCAACAAGTGCAATCACCTATTAACAACAAATGTTCTATATGTACGTACATTGTGTAGGAGAAGATTCTCCACATCAATGATGACACAGAAATTACAACTCTCCGCCATGTTTGGAGCTGATTAATTAGTTCTGTGAGGATTAAACGCTTGAAAAGAGAGGAGCTAGCGCCACCTGCTGGTCATATCTATGCCCCCCTTCCCCCTCCATGGACAGTCAGGTCATACCACACACCAGAAATCCCCAGTCTTCATAGCCGTGTATTGACAAGAGCAGCCCCCTGGACTCTTTATGCAGATGCGTACAGATAAACACTGATCATTTCTCTTTTATAAGCATTGATTGACAGGAACAGCAATCTTCGTCGTGCAGAAACAAAGCCATGTGTAATTAATTATCAGTAATGGTGGGTATATTTCACATGCAGTTTGTTACCAAATCTGTGTATCAATTACATAGATACATGAGCTAAATATACAGGGCTAGATTTACTAAACTGCGGGAAAGAAAAAGTGGAGATGTTGCCAGAGCAACCAACCAATCAGATGCTAGCTCTCACTTTTCTGTCATACCCCGTTCACATAGAGGGCTATTACCCGGGTAATTCAGCCAGCTTCCTGTGTAGGATGAACTACCCGGGTAGTGTGCATGGTTTAATTTTTAACTGTACCAGCCAGGATGGCCAACTCCTGGAATGTCCTCCTGGATTTGGGCAATTCTCCCGGTATCCCAGGAGAGTCGGCTAATCTCCAGGGACTGGGGTGGAGGCAGTGATTAAATATGAATCACTGCCCCCAGCCCCAATTTGTACTATGATTAAGCGCAGGGTCGCCATCGGGGGGGGGGGGGACAGCCGGGCCTACAATCCCAGGCCCGGAAGTCCCCCCATGCCCCGGCAGTGGCCCAGCGCCCTATACTGGTGTGCCGGCCACTGCCGACAACCTGCCTGACTTAACTTAGACACCATTATTGGCGTATAAGTGAGTTTAAATTGGCCCGACGAACTCCCGCGCTGACGTTGTGATGTCACAGCGTACTGGCGTTATGTGGGGGGCCCGGCAAACCCGGGACTTTGTGAGTCCGTGTGATCGTGGCGGCCGCCCTGATTAAGCTGGACTTGATGACATCAGATTCACCCATTCATAGCAATTGTTTAGCTTTTCTATTCAGGGGCGGGCTTTGGGCGGGTTTTGCCCACTCGTGAGTAAGTTGTGTGTAAGTCAATAGTGGCTAAAGCCTGGATCTTGTCCAAAGTTCTTATAACGTTTCCTAATCCCTGGCTAAAACATATATTGCTGTGCTCTCCTAATACATATTACAATTATGCCTGTCACAGCAGAGCTCACAATCATAATTCCCTAATGTGCACACTGCTGTCTGGAATAGGCAATGCAAATATAGAATAGGTGACAGCTAAACCAAGAAGAGATCATCATACATATACAGAGATATATACATTGTGGGGGTATAAATGAGAGAGGAACACGTGATGTGCGAGTGCAGTGTTAGTGTGCGTGTAACACTGCTGCCAGCCCCGAGTTCAGGAACAGAACTGGGTCTCACATGTCACAAGCGATCAGGTCAGGATGAACCATCTGTCACCTAGACAGGGGAGAATCTACAGAGATATTCACATACATAACCCCATCGCACGCAGAGCTAATGAGGTGGCTCCCCTACTGACAGAGCCAGCAGGTGCAGAACATCAGCGAACCAAGACCACAGGTCACCAGGATGACAACATCCATTCATCACAGAACAGTGGACGCGTGTCACTTGTGTCATGTAAAATACATGTAACACTGCGAAAGACAAAAACCATTATAACAGTAACGCTGGTCAGTATCTGTGTGCAAAATGCAACAATAAAGTATTCTCCCTGCATGCACACACTGACATTCATTTTACCCCCCTGCAATTCATCATGGTTTTACCCACTCTTGAGTAAGTCATAAGTCAATAGTACGTAAGGTTTGGATGTGGTACAAGTGGCCATCTGATATCCACCCCATGCTAGAGGTTATGAGACCTCTCCCATCGCTTGAAGTGATTTTTTGTCGGGTGGACCCTTCCGTGATCTGCACCAACCTGCCTCAGCCTTCGTCCTGGGAGATTTGCTGACTCTTGATACCAGGAGAATTGGCAAAAAAAATTTTCCGGCACTCCTGGAATCCAGCAATGACCAATGAGGGGAAGCCATGGTGACACCTCCTGTTTTACAGTGTTCCCATCCACCTCGGTGTGCGTGTGTGTAACCCTGTACAACATAATCCCATCCCATCAACCCCAATGCACTTCCCGAGCCGCCAGTCGCAGAGAAATCAATTGCCATGAATTCTAGCCGATCCGCTGATGAACGACACCTCATTAATACCCTTCTAATAACTTTAAACTTAATTTACTGGGCTCCTTGTAAATATTACACTGACTGTATCCTGATCTTTCTTATATCATTCATTTAAATAAGGTTTTGTGTTTTTACCCGCATCCGCTTTTCCTATGTTCTTATAGAGTCTGAGACGCTGAATTCTACTGAGGGTTTAGTAAACTGTGATTAGCCAGGACGCGATTGATGAACGTCAATAAGTCCTGAGCGCTGCTCTGGAAAAAGATGTATGTGCATATCTGAAGTCAATTTGTTTTCTAAGAAATAGTCAAATCTAGATGAAACCTTTCTTACCGGGAATTACCGGTGATTGATCATTGATCGATGGGGAGCGTGACATCACCTCCTGGTTCTTATTTCAACTATGATCTGGACTGTGCTTCAATGTGACAAAAGTTTTAAAAATCCCTAGAAGTTTCTGAGAAAAGAAAAACAATAATATATCTAATGGTCCACAGGGCCGCCATTAGAAATAGTGGGCCCGGAACAGACAAAATTGGTGGGCTTGGGACAGTAGTCCCTGCTGCTTCCCCCTGTTGGTGGCCCTGATAAACAATACCACCACAATATGGACCCGATTCTGCCTGATGGCGCATCACTACATATGATCGGCATGAACGCACATAGCGATTGCGGCGATTAAAGACCTTCCAACGTGACCCATTCCACCAGGTCCAAAATATTCCTTTCTAGAGGTCCAGGGGCTTCTGCTGACTGATACGTCACATTTTTCAGAAGCTGGAGCTATCATTTAACCTTCTGAACACAATACAGAACGGGAATACTGCTTACTCCTCATTCGCCTTGTCAGTGACGCATTTGTGCTGGGGAAAGGGAATATATCTGATAAAGTAACTGCATTGTGATTGCTTGTATACACATGCAACCTGCCGTACTTGCCTCGGGATCCAAAGCTGTAGTTGTATAAGCATCTGGATCCTGTATAGGCCTTCCATTATATACATTTAGATTTACAGCACATAGCATTAGTTTGTTTTTGCCTTTAGAATTAGGCCCTATAAATCAGATCCAGATGTTAAATTGCCGGGGAGGTAAATGTCATCTGTAGGATGTATTAGTGTTTTAGAGTTGAGAGATGATGTTTCCAGTCCAAGTGTAATAACAGTGTAACAGTAACGCTGGTCAGTATCTGTGTGCAACATGCAACAATAAATTATTCTCCCTGCATGCACACACTAACACAAATGACCATGACTGCAAGATACCAGACCTAGAAGTGACGATTAGAAGAAAGCCAAAAATGTTGATGCAGAGATTAATATTTGAGCATTTGAGTAACAAGCAAGAACAAGTCACATTTCCATGCAATTGCCACTTACCAGAGACACGGCATGAAAGGAGTCACATTTGGTAACCCTCGAATGGCTTCATACTGCAGACTGTTGTGTTCTCAGTGTACTGTTTAGCAACCTCCTAGATAACCAACCTAGATAAATATATTATCTACAGAATCACAGGACAAGAGGCTGTAAAAGTGACAGAAATGTATTGTGTGCGGGAATGAGAAATGATGACACAAGTATCACACTGTGCACATTTTATATGTCCTTGTGTACAATGTATCAGCTGCTCAGAACCAAAATAGTTCTAAACTTTCTGAAGTCTATTACATTGACCCAATCACTGAGATTCAGCCAATAGCATGAGACCATGCCATGCGGTTAGAGTTGTATTTAATGTGTCTGCAGACTCATTATACAGGAGTCATCCATCTGAGTGTGATATAAATGATCAACATTTGCTGATCAATTTGCTGATATTCCAACAGTAGACAACATTATCTATAAAGTACAACGTGTAATGTTGACAGGATTGTGCACTTGACAGTATTGTAACCACAAGTTTGCCAATCCTAACCCTAATCCTAACATTAAGTATAGTGGTAGAGTAATCACATCTGGAAGTGCAGATCGGGTGTCCATGTTGATTAGGCAGTGTCAAGCTTGCGTCTGTCAACCATTATCTCTTTTACCCAGATTGGGAAGGTACAAGGATCCTTTAATTAAGATACAGTGTCCAATTATCTTGATGATGCAAATACAAGGATCCATTTATCTATACGATGATGAAACAGGGCCAATTATCTAAGATTATGGAAGTACAAGGGCCAAGTATCTATATGTTGGTGATACAAAAGCCATATGTATCTAGATGATGAAGATACAACGTCCATTTATCGATGATGGAGATACAAGGGGCAATTATCTAAATGATGGAGATACAAGGGGCATTTATCTAAATGATGGAGATACAAGGGGCATTTATCTAGATGATGGAGATACAAGGGGCATTTATCTAAATGATGGAGATACAGGTGCCATTTATCTATATGACGACATGTTTCAATGCCAAATCCCGGTTTTCAGGCACTTTTCGGTAGAGTCAGCAAATTTCCCAAGAACTGGGCAGAGGCAATTATTTTTAATTGAAATCACTGACTCAACCCCTATTAGGACGATGAGGGGGCGGGGTTGATAATGCCAATCCCAACCCATATATATTAAACTAAAGAAATACTGTCCTTTGCCCCACCCCCAAGGAGCCATCTATTTGGTTACACCCAGTAGCTTTTGTAAATGGTTGATTTATTATTGAGCTACATGTTACCAACTTATTAATAAGGAGCATACAATGTAATATATACATAAATAAATGTAATATAATAAATACATAAAGGAAATAAAAGCCACATGGCCCATCCAGTCTGCCCAGTTCTTAAGTGAAAGGAACAAGGAGGATGCTATATGGTCATATAAATGCATATAGTCAGTAAAAGCAACCTCTGCTTTATTGTATCATTATCATTTCATATTGCAGGACACCAGGTAATTATCTAGAAGCCGTCACTCCAAAATGTGCACAAGATTTTCCAGGTCACCACTGAAACTACAAACAATTACAGGAGTCTATACACAAAGAACTCATTTTGTGAGCTTCTATCTGCTGTCTTATCCTCGGCTGCACTCACACAAGTCAATATTGGCATTTCCAATAATAAATATGATCTCTAAATCCACATTTTACAGTTCCCGTGTGTCTGTGAGCTCGGCCAAATGATGAGTTCACTATTTTTATTAGAGTATTTACAGCAAAGTTACGTCCAATGAGCTTCAATACAGCGGCAAATAGATATGACGTCTTTGTGCATTTGGGATATTCAGAGTTGCTAATCATTAATCTATATACAGGGCATCTATTATTACATATGCACACCACTAAACTAAATATCACATTGAATAGTGCTCTTCTATAGCATAGTTGCTGACTCGCGCAGAACTTCCTGGAGACTCCCAGATTTTGGGCCATTCTCCGTACCGAGGCTTGAGGCAGTGGTTTAATGTAATGTAAATCAGTGTCTCAGCCCTGATAACTGCTTTGGGGTTTACCATTCAGGGGAAGGGCTTCAGGCGAGATTTTCATAAATTACATTGTCTGTCTCAACCCCCATGCAGTCGACTCTTAGTTTCTCCTGGAGTTGGCAACCCTGGGCTATAAGCAGGGACTGGCTACAAGTTTTCATCTTGGGGCAAATATAGGCTCCATAAGACCCACACATTTTTAACAAAAACTTAAATTAAATTACAATGGATTTCCATCCGCAATCCAACGCTGTTTCACGCATACATTTATACAGGGAATGGAGGCCAGCACTGTGATTGGTGGATAGCTCCTGTCATCCACCAATCAGCATGCTGAGAGCCATTCAATGTCTGGTAGAAAATGCTGCTGTGTGTAATGTATAATCAAAGCAGCCAGGGAGCGTGTTTCCAATGTTTCTTTAGTGTTAGAAGTTATTTGATTAGAGAAAATATTACATTTATCATCTTCAGCTTAGCCGCGCGCCTCATTATATTGTAGTCTCATACTTGTGTACAGAAAGAAAGCAAAGGTCAGGGCGAAAAAAGCCTGCTCCCCTTTTCCACCAAAATCCCATCTGATCCACCCATCTGTTCTCCCCATGCACCATGAAAAGCCTCACATATTACTATGTATTACAGTCATTCTGGTGCTGAGTCTAAGCAATATTTCCTGACATTTTCATTTTTGCCTACACGCGAATATCTTTCACGGATGACGAAAACCTGGATAATGCCACCTCCAGCGTCTGGCCAGACAAAAGTCAAATAATACAAGGATGAGAAGATGATGGCGGGGGAAAGCAGTGTTCCCATAAGGATAAATATTGGCCACTCTGCCCTTCCCAATTTGGTGCCTTAACAAGATTTTGGGGTACAGATGTGACACTATATAACGTTTCTAAGCTACTGCACAAAAATAAATCAGTTTGTAAGTTAATTAAATGCAGAATTTACCCTGACCTTCCATGCAGCTGCATTTAATCTAATTAACTTACAAATTGATTTGAGCAACCACCATACTGTGCATTTGTAGTGGTGAAGCCAGGCCCGGTGTTAGGTTCCTGGGCACCCTAGACAAGGCCTAGCACCACTCCCCTCAGTCTGGTTTACATAGGAGTGGGTGCGCTATAGAGGAGCAGCAGACGGCCCCCAGGCTGGCTAATTATATACATGCCGGGTTATGATATAACTTGTTTTTAAAAGGTGACAACATGAGGGTACTTTTGCCACACTCCCTGAACTTATAGCCCCCTATAGGCTTAAGATTGTTTAATGGTAGCATCGGCCCTGGGAGAAGCCTATCTGGGACCAGTAGCTGGAGGGAGTGCTGGTCCACAAAGGCTTCTGCATGAGTTAGATAAAACACACAATTCAATTAACTTACAAATTGAGCAACCACCATTCTGTGTATTTCTATGGGGCTCCGCCACATGAAGATCAAAAAGGCTGCAGTAATGTAATATATATATAAAATATATATATATAAATATATAAAATAACATGTTATTATCTAATATAATATAGAGTGTTATTTTCTTTCTTGTTAATATAGAATGTCTCATTGAAAAGCTCTGAGAAATGTTAGCGTTAACATGGTAATCTCAGTAACACTCTCCCCCCCCACCCCCGCAATATTAAGTATGCATATAATCGTGTAACTCTCTCCCTTAAATATATCTCTTCATTTGTCTATTTTTGCTTCTCTCAATTAGCAAGAGCTACATGCAGTGAAATATGGCAGGCACTTTAGAAAGCGAATGACTTTCCCAGTCCTACGAGAGACATATATATTCCAGGATCGACATTCTACAGCGTAAACAATTTTTGATAATGTGTTCGAGCTCCCACAACTGCCAACCAGCCTCAGAAAATGCAAAATCTGAGCCGTACAATTCGATTCTGTTAATTATATAAAATGATACCTTCATCGTTTTGACTGTTCTTCTCATGTAATTGCCGCTTGGCGAAATGTACATCATTTTAAGTAAGTAACATTGAATTATTGATGCAATTAGTTTTCGGGTTTTGTAGAAATTTCTAATGGAAAGGAAAAACATTAAAAATGCATATTTCAAGAACTCTTGATTTATAGGGGAGAGATGATGGAAGTGGCACAATGTGACAATCATTGCCTAAAGAGTTAAAGGAAATCTAGGGAAATATTTTTGTTAGAACTTCACAGAAGATTTACACATTTCAGTCATTGGTGCTCTGTATAAATGATTTACATCAACAAAAAGCTATAAATGATTCTAGGTAATATGATTTATTGGGTGTAATAATGACACGTGTTATTTTTAATGGATATTCAAGATAACGATAACAAGCACCAATGAAGCGCTAGTATGATGCCCATGTGGCACAAATTGATTTGTTGTTTATTGCTATATCTGTTCCTCTGCTCCATCCATTGTCCTGGGTTTTAATCATAAGAAATGCAACACCTATGATTGGTTCATATATTGCAAATAGAGAACCACCCTGGTTTATTCATCAATCACAGATAGAGCATAACCCTCTGGTTGGTTCATTAGTCACAGATAGTGCCTCCCCCTCTGACTGGTTCATGAATCGCAGGTAGAGCTCTGGTTGGTTTGTAATTTACAGATAGAGCTCCCCCTCTGGTTGGTTCCGTTATTACAGATAGAGCTCCACCTCTGGTTGGTTCAGTTATTACAGATAGAGCTTCCCCTCTGGTTGGTTCAGTTATTACAGATAGAACTCTCCCTCTGGTTGGATCAGTTATTACAGATAGAGCTCCCCCTCTGGTTAGTTCAGTTATTACATACAGAGCTCCCCCTCTGGTTGGTTCAGTTATTACATACAGAGCTCCTCCTCTGGTTGGTTCAGTTATTACAGATAGAGCCCCCCCCCTTGGTTGGTTCAGTTATTACAGATAGAGCTCCCCCTCTAGTTGGTTCAGTTATTACAGATAGAGCTCCCCCTCTGGTTGGTTCAGTTATTACAGATAGAGCTCCCCCTCTGGTTAGTTCACTTATTACATACAGAGCTCCCCCTCTGGTTGGTTC
>JABWIB010007279.1:8791-21259 GCA_016617825.1 Platyplectrum ornatum
GGAACCAAGGGGACCAGACCTCGTGGTACTTCGGCAGGGTGTCGTGGAGAAGCGCTGTGATGTATTCCATGGATGAGACATACCATATCCTGTTAAGGAGCTCGGCCCTAGTAGGAGCCTCTGGCTTTTTCCATGCCCTGGCTATAAGCAACTTGGTGGCTTGGAAAACATGGGAGAGGAAGAGGTCAGTGGTTTTACCTATCCCGGGTACAGGGCGGTTAAGCAGAAGTACCAAGGGGTCGGCCGGGGGGCAGAAGTCCGTGACTCCAGCCGCGAGTTCCAGGACGATTTTCCAAAATGGTTGGACAAAGGGGCAGTCCCACCAGATGTGTAGGAGCGTAGCGGGAGCACCACAGTTACGCCAACAGGCAGCTGAAACAATAGGGAACAGACGGTGTAGTTTTGCAGGAACCAAATACCAGCGGGTGCATAGTTTGAAGGCGGTTTCTTGTATGCCGACATTGATGTTGATAGAGGGCGCCGGCCGGCATGCAAAAGGGGAGGGGTGACAGTCAGCGCGCTGTGCGTGCAGCGCATAGCTGAGTCAGGGCCAGGGAGTGATCATGAGTCCCTGACAGGGGCGGGCTGGCGTGGGTGCCAGGGTGCCAGATCGCACCCGGGCTGCCCTGCCATTCAGGGCTGCGGGTCGTACATGCCGATCTACTGCCGAGTGATATATTTGTGTCAACCAATTAATCAGGGAGTTAGTGGGTGGCTAATGAGCAGTGTATTTAACAGGCAGTCATTCAAACGAGCTGAATTACACAGCATAAACATAAACTATTACATCCTTACATCATATCATATCACAATCATATTATGATCAATCATACTACTAGCATCCTAATAATCCTAATAATGACATTTACTGTCACATTTTAGATATCTAGATATAATAATTCTAACAATTGAAAACTATTCTAAATTTATTAATAATATTCTACAATGTTCTCTTATATTCAACTATAATCTAACAAGAAACAGAACCATGTTTGTAATATTTTTAAACCCCTCTTATAAAAACGGTGTAATATCATATGTTTTATTCAATCCTTTAAGACTAAGGCCTAAATTTACTAAGCAGTGAGATTGCAGTGAGATTGAAAAGTTTGGATTTTGCCCATAGCAACCAATCAGATTCAAGCTCACATTCTCCTGAGTGTAAAATGAAACTGAGAGATTGAATCTGATTGGTTGCTATAGGCAACATCCACACTTTTCAATCCCACTGCAATCTCACTGCTTAGTAAATTTAGGCCTAAGGGTTTTTAAATTTAGCATCCAACAGGTTTCACGTTGGGCTTTTATTTTCAATCTATCCCTGCCCCTCCCATTGGTATTCAAATATTCAACTGCTTTTATGATGAAATGTCGGGGTACACTATAGCAGAGCACCTTATTTTTCATATTTTTGTTAAGTTTCTGTGTGCTTTTGGTCATTCTGACATATTTTAATCCACAGTCGGTAAAATAAATCACATAAGTACTAACGCAGTTCATATATGATATAATTTTACATTTTTCATCATAATCAGAATCTGGAAATTCTCTTTTTTTGTCTTATGGCAATGACAGCAGATTTTATATTTAAATGGTGGGATGGTAACCTAGTTAAGCTTCTGATTGGTGGACTTACTTGCTGGCCAGTCAACCTACTCTTATGTGCTATAATTTAGTCTTTGCTGCCGTGTTTCTCAACATTAGGTTGTATTTTTATCTGCTGTATCTGCTCTGTGTCTATGTGTGCCTATTAATTGTGTCAGTCTTGGATCGAATCCCTGTCTGTCTTTGTTTTCACTGGTTTTCCTGATTTCTGTTATATTCATGGGGGTTTTTCTATTCTCACCTTGTGCTCTTTTTCAGATATGCAAGTATATTTGCTGTTTCTATTTTAGTTGATATTCACACCAGGGGCGTAACTAGAATTTGGGGGCCCGATAGCAAAATTTAAATGGGGCCCCCCAACTCAGGTCTCCGCCATTTTTTATATAAAAATATATTTATTTATTGTTTACTTATATACAATATAAATATAATGTATTTATTAGTAATAAAAATAGTAAAAAAAATACTGGTACTGTCATAGAAATTATACAACAGACAGAGGTCAGTGACTAGGTGTGACTATAAGTGTGTGTATATAATGTATGTATGTAAAGTGTGTATACATATAATGTGTGTATGACATCAAATTGTAGCTGCACAGTCTATATATATGGGGCTCCCCATCGCTGCCAGTGCCTGGGCCCCATAGCAGCTGCACTCTTTGCACCCTCCATAGTTACGCCCATGATTCACACTGCAGTGGTTACGATCAGTATCTCTGCCTCCCCTGTACTTTTTATGGTTGTGGTTCAGTGGTGGCTTTCACACCAACCTGAGACTTTTGCAACCTACTGGCAAAGTCTGTCTTTGCCAGTAGTCTGTGCCCTGGTGTTCGGTCTCATAATAAATATGTAATAAGGGATCCTTAGGTGTGGGCACAAACAGAAAGTATTGATAGATGTAAAACATCCCACAGCCTATAAACACTAGGGCCTACTTGTTGTACATCAATGATATTTGTAAAGTACACAAGATGTTTGCTAACCATTTTTAGTATTCTAATGTCCTGTTATTATAAGGATGCTGCAGAATAAATAATATTCAAGGAATAAACACAGATTATTGCAATATATGGACTTACTGGAGAGAACAGCTTTGCACTTTTAATCCTCAACAAATTCTTTGTTATTATGTATACAAAGCCGATACCTCAGGTCTATCTGTTCTAACATTTGACACTTAGACAGGAGACATTTGGTAGGACCTACATCTTGTAGTAAACAGCAGAAGGAAATGCTTGAGTTATTGCCAGATTNTTTTCTAGCAGGCTAATTCTGTGATTTTATTTTCCATAACTTACTGGAAGCTTTATTGAAAGAACCTCACAAGAAGCTAAAATTATAAGTGAAGGCAAAGAAAAGTGCAGACTGAAACTTCAATGTTTATTTAAAAGGCAATCTATCTTATAACATGTAGTTATGCTTTCGAAATCTACATTTTTATGAAACATAAATTTAACAGTGACAATGCAACAGTAACAGTACAATTGTTTGCCATAGTATTGCAAAGAAAGGGTCAAAACAAAAATTTACATCTATTGATCTTGCATTGTTTAAATTATGTTGACCCTAAACCTCCCCTTCAAGTAGTCAAAGCCCCCTCACTGCAGCCCAACCCTATCCTTCCCTTTCTCCAATCTATCTCCTCCCTGCAGACTAACCAAATGTCCCCTTTTCCAATCCATCGACTCCCTGCAGCCTAACCCTAACCTTCAGTTTCTCCGATCCATTGTCTCCCTGCATCCTAATCCTAACCTTCCCTTTCTTCAATCCATCCACCTGTCTACAGCCTAACCCAACCTAATAGTATCCTGGGTAGTAAATAGCAATCTGCAAAGAGCAGAAACAATAAACCCACTGATAAAATTTGTTTAATTGGTCTTCACCTTTATGATGCGCGTCCTTCAGGGATTTTTAACATCTTTTCAGCGCTGTAGTAAGTACAATAAATGAAAGTAAGTACAATAAATGAAACCTGGCCCTACTGATGCAGAAGAAGTAGAAGAAGAGGAAGAAGATGAGACAGAAATGTGAGTACGTGAAATGGCAGACAATGACTCATCAGTAATGACTCCTTTTCCACCTACTGTAATCAACGACCCAGAAACCCAGGCCAGGAAATCCAGATGCAGAAAAACTGGCTGATTCTCCATCAATCACGGCTGGAGGAACTGGTTTTGCAGATGACCTTTCTTGTTACAATTACGTAGCATTTATAAACCAAGCTAACCAACATGTGAATCCATAAGAACACAGAGACAGCAACTTATTAATTGATATTTAATATTAAAAATAATATTAAAAGGATAATAGAAAGAAACACTGTATGCAAATAGTTTCTTGGAAAATAAAAATGGAAGAATACAGAAAACTGCAAGCAAGATTTTTGGACCTGAGGATGGCAGAAGGGTAGATTTTACCTTGCATTTCATGCACCTGCAGTTAATTTACAAACAGATTTAAGCAACCACCACTCATATATGCATATATGTATTTGTGAGGCTTCCAGTAGCTGAGTGTGGGACCAGTAGCTGAGAGGGAGTGCTGGTTCACATGAGCCTTGTGGAGGCCTTGGGGTGCCTCTGGGTGAGTTAGCTCTCAATTTGGAAACATTTACATGTGACCCTATTATTGGACTCTCATTGTTTGGAGTTAGGACCTCCTTAGCAGAAAAGCCTTGACGGGACAGGGGGCTTATCACATGATTGCAAGAATGTTTAACTTATATTTCTGCATTTTATTTTACAGATAGAATGGCATAATTAGTTATTGGTTAACTGCAGTGATGCTGGGGCATTTCTCTTGTTTTTTCTGTCATGCAAACATCCATAAACACAGATTACATTTTAATTCTAATATTCCCCCCTTGGCCCCACCTTTGGAATGTAACATTTACATATATATATATATATATATATATATATATATACACCACAGTACAGAGTACCGAGCAAGGCTGGTGATTTTCTCTGGGAGGTGAGAGTGGTAGTGGAGTGCAGTGCACCTTGAACAGCCTGTATGACGGAAGACAGGCGAGTGATAGGCCAGTGCGCTGCAGGGTAACAGCTTTCGGGGGTGCACTCTGCGGCGATCACACTGTGATGGGCGGCACACTGCTCGCTGGAATCGCTGTAAGAGNGTGGCAGTGTGGCACTTTTGGTGAGTGGCAGGAGGGCCTGTGATGGCCCTCCTTAGCTTTGGGGCCCGGTCACATTTGCGACCGCTGCAACCCCTATAGTTACGTCACTGTATATACAACAGTTCTCCTCTCTCTCAGGGTTTGAGACAAAAGTCCTGGCACTCCTTTTGTTAGTGGCCCTAAAGGCAATTCCTGGTAAACGCCTCATAAACTAGTCTAAGCTCTAACCTTATGACAGTACTAATGATGATGATTTTAACATGTTACTGATGTTGGGCAGGCTTTCCTTAAAAATGTGTTTAAGAGCATTAAGAAGAAATTGTGTCTTGTGTTTGCCTGAAAAATATGTAAATGAAATATGCAGAATTTTGCATGTGATCCAAAGGTGCAATCAATGCTACCACTGAGAACTTGTACAAGTAAAGCATATAGAGAATGTGCACAATGTAAACAAGCTCTGTGTAGTAATGTTATGTTACTANATATGTTCTTTTAGATTGTCGCATTCTAGTGCTTAAGTTGTGCTNATATCTCAATCGCCCATGACTGCATGCTCTTTATTCTATGAGNGCAGTGATTGACGCAACAGCAGCCTCTAGCAATCTGTGCGCAGGGATGAGGAGCATATCGCATGACCCTCTCCTTGCNTGCAATTTATAGCTGCATGTCTCACAGGAAAAGGAAAAGTTGTGATGTTGCCCATAGCAACCATTAAGATTCTTTCTGACATTCTCTAGTATGTAAAAGGAAACTCTAGAATATGATTGGTTGCTTTAGGTAACATCTCTTTTTCTTTTCTGNGGTCTAGTAAATCTAGCCCCTAATGTTTTATACATTAAGTAATGGACACATTCTAGATTTGCTTAAGTTTTATAGTATCTAGGTAACAATAATATTGTTTTAACCTTTTTAGTTAGAACCANTGAGCACAATTTCCGTGAATAATGCCAAGTAAAGAAATAGATTTTCCATCTATGAAAAAAGTTAATAGCACTATTGCTGCTAACTTATATTCTGCCAGCATAAGATAGTCATTTATGAAAGTAACCATTTAATAATTTAAAAAAACATGAAATTTAGAAACACACACAACTGACAGCTAAATGTCACCTGTCCCAAANATATTTCTATTTTAAAAATACTTTTAACAAATAGTTAACTGCTATTAGTGAAATATCCCTTTTCAGCACCTTTCCTGTTTTTTACATTAAAGAATCATCTTTCCCAATGCTCTGAAAGATCCAACGATATGGTGCCAAATAATGAAAGAGGTAGCATGATAATATTCAGGGAAGGGATGTAGAAATAGACTGTAACGTAGACTACTGGAAGGGGATGAGGTGTAGAGTGAGAGGGTTGTGTTTAGGCTACTGGGAGGAGAAGGATCATAGAAGTGGAAAGGTAAAATTTAGGCTATGGTGAAGGTATGGATCGTAGTAAGGGAGGGTTAGGTTTAGGCTACTGGNAAGGTATGAATCGTAGAAAGAGAAGTTTAGGGTTAGGATGTGNGAAAGGAATGGCTCTGTACTAGTACAGTGGGGTGTTTCATAATATTTTAATTAGAAATTGNATGCTTCAGTGCTTCTGCTAGGTTTTTTTCATGACACTTTTTCGCTGTGTCCCATCTACAGTTGTGTGTTTTAGCGGATCTCTGGATCAGGCATATACCAACTCNACATTCAATTTTTATTTCAGTTACTTTTTTTTATTTTTTACTGTACTGTANAACAATATATTTTAACGATGCTGGTAAAATGTCTATTTTAAGCAACATTGTTTCAACTTTATTTTCCTTACATTAGATATACATTTCTTTGGCACTGTTGCACAATAATAATCCTTACAAACAACTCTTATTGACTTGCTTTTTTTGTAGCTTCCTTACAAATAAGAACATATTTCAATCACAGAGTGTTTTAAGTTTGCAGCGGTGTGACTTTACAGCCTAGTATAGTTAAAGATGCATGCTGACTCTCCATTCTAATGAGACACCTACATAAACTAAACAACCTGCCGCTTTTACTATCCTTTTTCAGAAACTAATTTCTTTAAATTTTATGTCTCACTCACAATGGGAGGAAGGGGATAGAGCACTGTGTTCATATGACAGATTTGGGATTTTTATTTATTATTGTATTCATCATCATATTTATCATATGTATTTCTATATAGGCATCATGGTTATCTGGAATCTAAGCAACATTTGAAACATACAGAGAGCTTTAGTAAAGCAACCCACATTTTACCTGTAATCGTTACCAGTTAATAGAAAAATATAACTTATTTTAACCTAGTAATAACCATTAATATTGTTTTTGCAGTTTCCCTGGGAAAGTAGAAGGGATTAATTGGCTGACAAGAAATACTTTTTAATGAAGCCCTGTGGCATTTCCATGTGTGAACATGTCCATTCTTTTAGACTGAAATTGTAATTGTTCACCCATCTGTTCTCAATTTCTATGGACAACAATGTAATCTTTATATCCCCTCCCTACAGTCACTTTGGCACAGCCAATTTCTTCATTAGGTCTGTGACCTGCTGTCTTTATATATAACATATACTTTATTTATTAACATTTTTCTTGCTAATGGTGATTTTCTCTTAATAATAACTGCAATTCTGTACCACTAAAGACTTTGTCTGACCTTTTGCAACCAATTTCATTACATTAGTGCGAAAATGCAATAAGGGGTTCATGTACTAAAAAGTACAAATTGAGTGCTAATTACATTAACCAGACTAATGTAATGAACTACAATAATATTATTATTTCCAATGCCTTCTCCATTAGGCAGCACTACCGAGGGTTAACTTCCTACTCATCAGGTCATACAGGAAACAAAAAAATACATCAGAAGGTATATAAACGTCTCTTCTACTGCCTTCAGTGTCTTTTTTTCCTTTCTTGTCAAGTAGCAAGCCCCTCCACAGGCTTANCTCTGTCCCTGGGTGCCGCTGTAATGTGGGGTAATCCTTCAGCCAGTGGTGCAGAAAGCATGCAGAACACTGTAACTAGGGTCTAATGTCCCTCCTGTGTGTATGAGCAGTAGAGATGACATCAGCACCATTGGCTACTATGAGTTGCAGTGCGCTGGTTCAACAGCATTGGTTGTGAGGATTGCAAGTGCGGGCATGACGTCAGTAGTGTTCCGGACCACTCAAAAGGCCCTTACTGGGCACATGTTCTCAGGAGGAAGCCAGTCACTCTGTGCAATGGAGGAAAAGAGACATGAAAAAATGTATTTTGTTTCTTTTTATTTGGGCCTCATATTTTGGCTTATAGTTAGTGCAAATCTGGGGGAGAAGAACCTCAATTAATTCCAGAAAAAAAACTATGGATTCAGATGAGGAGTCATGTACTGTACTTCCCAGACTGAAGCTGAATGTAACCAAGGTTTGGTTAATAACATATTTAAGTTGATACATAAATCCTTCTATATTGAGGAAACTCAGGAGTATATAAAACTGCAGGACCTTCTATTCTTGGGGACTAAAACAGGAGTGTTTCCCTTATCACAGCTCTTCAAAGATTTAATAGGTGAGGAGTGGTAACATCCTGATAAAAGAGTGTCAATTTCTAATAGGATGAGAAAGATGTACCCCTTTCAAGCACAAGAGATGAAGAAATGGGAGGAGACCCAGTCATGGATTCAGCAGTATCTGATATCAGGGGCAGCTTTAAAACCTGNTACTTCTATTGCAATTACCTTCAGAGTAGTAAGTCATGGAGAAGGATGGACAAGGATATTGTGGAAGAGGTTAAAATGCCAGACCTGGTTAAACTGGTACAGGATTTGCTGTCAAGTTTTTGTGCAATGCCTTGTTAGATACAGTGAGGATGGCAGCAAGGATATGAGCTACTACAGCCCAAACCACAGATCCAAGTTAGATGACATAATTTCAAAGTGGTCTGGGAGAATGTTCTCTTGGTTATTACAGGACAAAGTTTCCGCCTAGGACAGGCCCTTCAGAGTTTATGGAGTCGAGAGCCTATAGGCCGGGTAAAAGCTACAGGATAGGATAAGGAAGCCTTTCAATTTCTTACTTCCATTGTAGTAACCACAGATGCCAGAAGCACAGGCTAGGAATCAGTGTTTGGACAAGATATGGCTCAAGGAGATGTGGCTCAAGATATGGCTCTTAACTTACCAGAAGAAGCTGAGATGTCAGTGTCTCCTGATTCAGTCTAACAATAATGCGTTGGTGTCTTACCTGAACAATAAGGGAGTTACAAAGAGTAGACTGATGATTTCAAAAGCCAATCGCATATTACTCTGGACAGAATACTATTTTGCAGATCTAAAGGCGATTTTATTACAGCCGCACTGAAAATACGGCCATGGACAGTCCCAGCAAGAAAAACTTTCATCCAAGCAAATGAGAACTAAACTGAAATATTCTCAGATCTTACGGCCAGGGTGTGGATGTGGCATCCAGCAGGAACGCGAATATTCCCAACTATTATTCGACATACAGACTTGGGAGTGACAAGTGACTTGGGAGATCAATCTGGCATAAATATTTCCTTCAATCCCTTTGATACCAAGGCTATTTAGAAAGGTGAAGATCAATCATGGTTATAGTTGTATTACCCAACTGACCGAGAAGGCCTTGGTTCCTGATGCTATGACAGCTGGCAGTGGATGCTCTGCGGAAGCTTCCACAGATCCCGAACCTTCTTTCCCTTTGATACCAAGACTATTTAGAAAGGTGGAGAGCAAATCCGAGCACAGTTATAGCTGTATTACCCAACTTACCAAGAAGTCTTGGTTCCTGATGCTGTGACAGCTGGCAGTTGAAGCTCTGTGGANGCTTCCACATCACAAATTTTCTATCTCAGCGTTACTTAGTCCATTCGGCACCACACAAGCTAAACCTGACAGCTTGTCTTTTGAGATTGGGAACAAGGGTTCTTGGACAAAGTGATAAGCGTGTTGCTCAAAGAAGAAGTCTACAAATACTGTTTATTATACCTTAAATAATATAATTATTGGTGCCGGGTGCCAAATATCTACAGACTGGCCAGGAGAAAGGTCTTTGTACTAGGACCATCAAGGGTCAAGTGTCTTGAAAANAAGAAATTGCAAGTAATAGGTATGTCTGTGAAGGCTGCATCCAAAATCAAACCAAGTTTTAAATAGCCCCTGGNACCATGGGAATTTAAAATTGTTCTAGATTTCCTTATGACGCCTCCTTTTGAACCACTTCATAGTTAGATAGAATGTCCTACTTAGTTGCCATANCTTCAGCAAGATGCATCTCGGAGCTACAAGCTCTATGGGCAGGGGAGCCCTTNTAAAATTTCCACAGGGACAAGTGATGGGGGGTCAGTTTAAAGGTTGGTTGTTTTGTCGCTGTAGGGACAGAACGAGCATACAACTGAATCACTGATGCAAAGTCAAAACACTTTTTGACTTTGCATATATACTGGTGGCATTCTATTAATGAAGCTTTGTTGAATATATAATATGCCTAAGGACTAAGATGAATGCCAGTTATAAACACAGTGGTTGCTAATATCAGCACTTTTTTGCACTTAAAAAGTACATATACACTCACAAAAATATTAAAAGTAATTGATTTAAAACAGGCTACATGCAAACTTAAATAAATAAGAATATTGGGAAATATATAAATATATTTAAGATATTCCCCAGTATTGTATATATATATTCCCCATGCTGATCTTTAAGAATTACAATCTCCTAATACACGTACAGTACAATTTAGCGTGCTTATACTGATCTGTAAGCCATCAGATGGTTTATATAAATATATTCTGTATTGTTATTACTATTGCTGTGCTCTGATTAAAATGGGCGATTAAAACGTTGGATCTATGCTTAAAGAGATTGCACTTCTTTTGCTGATTTAAAAACTATTAATCCCCATTCACNTCTATTAATTTGTCCATACTGCCTCTTCCACTTCAACCACTATGAAAAGGAAGCGCCAGATGTAAATGTTTGGGATCTGGGTAATCCCATTTTTGTAGTGTCTTTGCCAAATGGCAGGAAAGTGACCAGACATGCCATGAAAACAGTAGTTTTCTTCATATCCCTGCTTGTGTTCTCCTCAAATAGATAACACAATCTCTAGGGTACATTTCTAATGGACTAAGATGTCAATATAGCTATTTTTGTGTGTTAGGTATTTAAAGGGTAAAACATGTCATTTTAAAATACTGCCAAGAAGTTTTGTCTACAACTAATATGCATTATTAGGTAGATANTTTACTAAAATTAATTGGGACCTGAAAACAATGAACTGTGTATCTTCCATTTAATTGAATGTATTGAATGTGGCAAATATACTTGTATTTTCCAGNAACATAACAATGTATTAAATTGTCAGCTTGTACAAAATATAGTTCCATTGTGCCTCAAACGATATATTACAAATTATTTAAAACACAAACATGGTGTGCATATTTTAGACTATTTTAATCACATACATATAAGGATCTTGTTCTTAATGGATGAGTAAAAATGAATTATGTAAAGTGAGAAAAAACTTCAAGATGTTGAAATTGGTAAACAACGGCTTATACAGAGATTAAGTAAAACACACAAATACACGTGCAGAAAACCAAAAATCCTTTGAAGGAAACATTTTATTATGTGAAGCATATATTTGCAATTTGTGGTTTGTTGTAAACTAATTCAAAGTAACTCGGTGTTGACTGAAAGGATTAAGTGGAGCAATAAAAAATTCAATTAACCTGAAGCAAGAACCAATTGAAAGAATCCTTGTATTGGTTTACCATAGGAAAGAAGTAGAACAAGGGAGTACCATAGATACTGTACAAATATGAAATTGTATTTCTGCTGTTTTTTTTCTCTACTAACATATTTACAGTATATTTATGTTTTTTTCATGTGTATCTAGGAACATTTTCAAAGTTAAAAAAATTACTTTGTACAGTAAGATACAGTTTTGATAGAAACATCATTACTATTATTACTATTATTATTTATAAGGCGCCACATAGATTCTGCAGCGGCATTAAGTGAAAGTACATACATAGATGGGGTACAGTGTAATGGTATACAAAACAATTACAGACATGAGATCGTATACAGCATGAGGTAGAAAGCCATAGCATATAGTAACAAAACATGTAATATATATAAATAGTATGAGGGTACAGAATAATAACTAAGAGGGTTGGGTGTTACACTGGATAAATACAGGAGGGAAGAGATAACAGGAGGAAGGGGATTGGTGATTGGGCACTTTTCACCAATGAAGGACATGGTGCAAGTGCAGTGAGTATGCATAAAGCTCATCTCTACAAAAATGCATATTTTTAGAAGGCCCTGACAAAATACAAAGGGCACAGACTAACGGGACAGACCCACAAACAACAGAGGGCCTCAACAAGTTACATTGGGCACAGACCAACAAGACAGACAAGAGAATAAACACTTAAGAGAGAGAGAGAGAGAGATAGAGAGAGAGAAGAGAGATTGAGACCAAAGACAGAACCAAAGGAGTATGAAAGACCAGAGCCCTAGAGACCAAGGAGGGAGACAGGGAACTGGGAAAATGGAAACCAGAGCAAGAGCAAAGAGGGCTGGAGGAATGGAGACCATAGCGGGAGACCAGAGGGCTGAAGGAATGGAGACCATACCGGGAGACCAGAGTGCTGTAGAAAAGCCTGACAGTGAAGCAGTTTCCTATAAAACAATCAGGATAGAAATACAAAAGCTCACACTTACACT
>JABWIB010007281.1:0-24982 GCA_016617825.1 Platyplectrum ornatum
CCAGACACATCAACTGCCACTCTGCCCTATCTGCACCCAGTCACCTCAACTGCCACTCTGCCCTATATACTACCTGTCAGCACACTGATTAAGCTTTCCAGCAGCACTTTGTAGCGGCCCTTCACTCCAGTGGCTCATCTGGCATTTGAGAAGATTCGAGCTCTCAGATTCGAGCTCTCAGTTTCATTTTACATAATAGAGAATGTGAACTCTGATTTGTTGCTATGGGCAACATCCCCACTTTTCAATTCCCCTGCAAACTCCTGAACTGAATTTAGTTCCATATGATGTGTTTAACTTTTAGAGTCAAATCATAGCTGAGCAGTATTATTATTATAATTCTGGAATATGTTTTATAGACTGGGGAGTAAAATGTGTAATCAATGGATAGAGGATATATGATACACCTTGTGTAATTTAATTGGTGTAGCTTTAGAGAGCCATTATGGTTTAAGTTTACTAAACTGCAGGATCAGATTCAAGCTTACAGTTTCATTTTACATACTGGATAATGTGAGCTCGAATCTGATTGGATGCCAGCAGTTTAGTAAATTTAGGCCCTTATCTATATGGGGCAAAATAGTATCATTAAGGTATCCTGCCATTATATGTTGGACCTATTCGATCTCAGTTTTTTAAAGAACAGCAAACCAAAATGATGAATATAGCTACTCCTCTCTTTTTAGTCCTGACATTACATAATTGATAGGACAAAGGCTGGATTGTAGAGCATGGTGGAGGCCCAAAATAATTTTGGTGTATAAAATATTAGATAATCTTCAGGGACTTAAAGGATTAAAACAGTATATGAATTAAGGCCTTTAACATTCAAAATTATTTTCAATGGAATTCTATTATGATAGAGCGAGTCCAAAGTAGTTGCCAGTAATGGAATGGTAACTGGAAGGGGTAGAGATAAGGGAAATCTGGTGACAAATAGAGAGTGGGTAGGCCAGTTATCTGGGAAAAACTGTAATCAGGTACTGGTGGGATGGAATAGAAAGCATCCTGTGGGATGTGGGAACCAGCATGAAGCTAAAGTGTTGCTAGGGTGGGTGGTTGGTGCATTGGTAGCAATGTGTGCAATAAGGAAAATTGTAGGCATGGCAGCAGATCTGGTGCAGTGTAATTAAAGTTATAGGGAGGGATAAACGTGAAACAAGGGGGAGGGACAAATCAAATAGGGGAGATAAGGTAAGGGTAGAGAGATGCAGTATTTGGAACAGTATATTTTATCTAAAGCAAAGACACAATATACACCTGCGGCTACAAATTTTAATAGTATAGCACAGGGGTAGACAACCTTAATCATTCAAAGAGCCATTTGGACCGGTTTTCACTAGAAAAAAAAAACTTGGGAGACACAAAACATTTTTTTATCAAAACTCCAAAAGTGAAATTTAATATAACATTGTACAATGGCCACCGTTTCAATTGCTGTTAAGCAATTTCATCAGGGCAGCATACAAGTCAATAGTAAGACAAAAAACCTGATGAAAATTGTCTAAAAGCAATTGAAACAGTGGCCACGGTACACACGCACACACGCACACATATCTTGCACGTCAGTCGCACAGCACAGCTGAATCCTTCCCCGATTCTGTGACTCTCCTGATCCTCCGTGACTCACAGGCACAAATTCTCCAGGCAATGTGCATTTGCCACGTCGAGCCATGATTACATTTGTGTCTGAGTCATGGAGGATTGAGAGAGCCACAGGAGACTGATGAAAGAGCCGCATGTGGCTCCGGAGCAGCAGCAGGTTGCATACCCCCGGTATAGCATAATATCATGGGGATAAGGGAGGGGGGATGTTGGCACAAAACTTTTGAATTGTCTAGGTGGCTTTGACTGGAATCGTATGTAACAATAAACTTGACACTATGGTAAAATATAAATTTCTCACAGTCAAAATATCTGATATATAGCCATAAAAATATTTTGAAACTGAAAGAATCATAAACAGCCTTATAGATGTTACATTCTTGTTTTCTCAGGAAGCCCTCCCAGCTATCACTGACTACAAGGAAATCCTGGCTGCTCTTCGACTATGTAATTATGATACGGATGAAGTCATTTCTATGTTCTTTGCCATGTTTGGTGACAGTCTTGAAAATACTATAAATGGGCAGCCAAACATTGAACCGATAGTTCTTCAACAGTAAGTCTTGTCAATATGCATCCTTTATCTTTTTTCCTAACACTGCATACAACAATTAATTCCATCAATTGGAAATTAGCTTTTTATCTGTATTGCATTTTAATCTTCACTCCTGGAAAACATCAAACAACCTGACTAGTTATCCTACATATTAATAATTGTAGGATTTAGAGAGAAAAAATCATGTAATGAAAATTAGGCACTAAATTTACTAAATAAATATTAAGTGAGAAGCATTTTACTTGCGTAACACAAGGGAAGTTCATCATATTATTATTTTTTTATGTAATAATAAAGTAATACTGATTGAGAGGAAAATAATATTATGTGACATTTACACTAATTTAAACTGTTAATAATGCCTAATATTAAACAAAACAGTTATCCACTAATCTGTATTAAATAGCAGAGATCATTTCCTCTGATAAGAGCCAATTACCATTATTACCCATTTAAAAATGTTAACTGTGATAAAACTCAAAGGTGCCTTTACAGTCAGAATAATCACTGAAAAAAAAAAACAATTTGCCAACTATACTCTGTTGGTATTATAGGAGTATGGTTTACAGATCTCTAATAAGCAATCAAATCATATATTCTTTTACTCTAAATGTATCAATTTTGTATAAAAATTGGAAAAATATAGCTTTCAGTTTTTTTTAAATTTTGGACAATTTCATTATTTAAATTAGAGAAGTGTTCACCCGAATTTGTATCCAAATCATTTCTTATATTGTTTTTTTTGTGAAAACTGTTTATTAGGTTTTTAGGAGTAATATAAAGGAAGCAGTGACAAATACAGTGGATGATACAGGTAGCAATGAGAAAATATTGAAGATCATTGCGTTAGTGCGCATGTCCTAAAAAATAAATAAGCCCAAGAGATATCAACAGACTAGTAAAACAGAGAGAGGAGAAGGTAAGAAAGAGAGTGGAAAAAGAGGAGGGGGGTGTGATGGAAGACGAACGGGGGTGGGGGAGCAGTGAGTGAGTGCAGTACATATAGGTGGCATCTATGGATGGTGTTGCCAGTTGGAATTTCAAATGACAAGTAACTGTGGGTTTGGATCTTTGCGGGAAGATAGTCAAGGTACGGGGACCATTTAGCGTGAAAATGCATGAAGCCAGTCTCAATGTCAGGAATAGTGGCCCACCGTTCAAAGTATATAATACACAATTGGACATTAGAGGAGAAATTTACTAAAGGTTGAGTTTGATTTCTCGCTGGTGCGGGTAGTATTTCTGGTTTAGTATTCACTATAGGTCGTGTTAAGCAAAACTCGCCGGTTTCAAACTCGCTCAAAACTTGAAACAAACTCGCCATTGCGATTTTTAACATGAGGCACATACATTAGATAGTATTCACAGACCTGCTTTTTGTATGCGAATTATAGATTCTCGCTATGCTTCCATCAGCCCTTAATACATTTTATCTTACATACCTTTTTTGCATGTAAATGTTTTTGTGTTTTTTAACATTTTAAGCTTAAAAACATGTTCTACACATTAGTCTGATTATTGAAACATAGTTATGCGGTCTCAATGTATCATTAAAACTAGATCCTTCTGTAAGTGTGACTTTTATGTGCTTTTTCATTATTCCTTTATTCCAATTAAAAATCCAAATAAAAAATGAAACACACAAAATACGAAAAAATACGCACAGAATACAAAACTCGCCCTGAAACTCACCCTCGAACACAACATAAAACTCGCCGAAACTCGCAAAAATCAAAATAAAAAATGAAACACACACAATACACAAAATACAAACTCGCCCTGAAACTCACCCTTGAACACAACATAAAACTCGCCGAAACTCGCAGGCAAGTTTTTAACTAGCTCAAAACCCGCCATTTAGTAAACAGACTCAAAAAAACACGCCACTTACAATCTGCGAGTAATTCAGACAGCAAAACTTGACCTTTAGTAAATTTCCCCCTTGATCTTGAATGTCTGCCCCATATAAATCCCGTCTAGTCACAATGTATGATGGACGGGAGCAGCAGTTATACACAGCAGCCAGGATCTTGGTAAAAAGTTTGTAATAATGGTTAAGACCAGAAAGTAGATTAGAGAATAAACGGCTACATGTATTGCCAAACCTATAGTGTAACCCTTGGCACCAGGTATGCGCAATTCTCATCTGTGAGACTATGTTATCAAAGTGGGCTTGCAGTTCTTTATAACGATCTCTGTGGGGTCTAGTAGGGTAGCTGGCAAATTTAGCGCAAACCTAAAGTCACGCTGTGGTGATGTATTCCTGAGTGCGAGATTTAGAATCCTTTTCTGTGAAGGAAATAATTGTGCCGTGTAGAACCACTTTAGCAGTATGCCAGAAACGGGCAGGGTCTAACCTGGTGTTCTGTATTTTTAAAAGAGAACATGCACATAACTAAAGCATAATATAATGAAGCACAACTAATATCATATGACATACATGTAGTAAAAACTATCATTATTTCCCAGACTAGTTCACACAAATATAAGAATTATGACTTGTAATTTGTAATCCATCACTTCTTCTGTTTGGTTAAGTGAAAAAAAGGATTATGTAGTTGCCCATTCGAGTGACCAACCATAGGTTGGTGGTTATAATTTGTTTGATTTTCTGTTCTGAAACTTTGGGCTAGTTTACCATGGTATGATAAATTACCAATTATAATGCCATATATAAAAAAAATAATAATTGTGTACATAGGTGATTAAAGTGTTATTGATTATATGGTACTTTATTGTCAGTGTTCTCTTTTTTCTGACTAATTATCTTTTAATATTCTCACCTTCACCCATACAATTTTTAGGCAAGCACTAACTGCCACAAGCACAAATCATAACATATGGAAAAATAATATTGTTTCCAAAGTCAACAGTTTTTCACATTCATCCAAAAAAACATTTTGAGATGCTAGATAGATTAGAAGTAACATTTTCCACTAAACCAAGATATAGATTTCTCTTTAAGGAACTGTGCATTATTGATGTCTGTCATTTCAAAAACTGCTGGTAATAGCATTTTCAAAATGTAATCCAAAATGAATCATTTAACAAAGAGCCCTCTTGGTACACATCATATATGATATAATGTTTTTGTAATTATTTACTTAGATTTATATTTTCTTTTTCGACAGGGAGATTCATAGAAAAAATCAAAAGATAGAAAGTTTGACTAAACACTTGCAAGAACAGGAAAATGAACTGGAAAGTCTGCGTTTAAAATGTAAATATATAGAGGAGGAAAAGCAACACCTTCTTCTTCGAACTAAGACTTTACATGAGAAAGTAGCAGAGTTGCAAATTCAACATGAGAATAATTTAAAAGAAATGACTGCAATCAAAGACAAAAACATACAAATAACTAATAAAGCACATACCAATTCATATATAAAGAAAGATGTTCTGCTGAAATTATTGAGAGACGCCCATGAACTAACTCTCACTAATGACCAGTTAAGACTCCTTGCTACATCTAGTCTATCAGAGATTGGTTTGTGCATGGACCGTCTGCATAGCACAGTTCATAAAATGCAGAGCTCCACCAATGAACTAGAAGATATTCGTGCCCTCTACCAGCGGGAGTCCTTAGAGAGGAAGTTACTATATAATCAGCTTCAAGAGCTGAGAGGAAACATCCGAGTATTTTGCAGGACCAGGCTCAATAACGGAGCGATTGAACACTTAGAATTTCCATCAGATGAAGAGGTGCTAGTCAACCACAATGGAAATAAGAAGCGGTTTAAATTTGATCAAGTCTTTCATCCACAGTGTACTCAGGTATGACGCATGGTTCTTAGATGGTAAGAGAAAAACTCTGGCAAAAGCCAGCTGGCATGGTAAATCTCTGCATGATTTTGTACTGTGCATTCTCAGAAACACAGAGCATGCAATTCGCCTGATTCAGAAAGCTAGTGACAGCTAGGGTATGTAGTGGGAGGGGAAGGGTGGTAGACATACACAACAAGTGCACACAATCTAGACCCAAATGCAAACTGAAATTATTTCTGTCCATGTCTAATTATCTGCACCAGGTAATTTTTTCCTGTATACATTATAATGTACTACCATTTTCTTGCACAATGTATGCACTATTGGATAGCACGCAGCTCACTTTGGATAGAGCTCCGCTACTATGACATGCGGAGCTGAAGCCAGCCCTTTCTGTACTATTTACACCCTGTCCCTTGTGTGTACACGCCCCCTCTGACTGCTACATACATTGCATAGTGCTTACAAATGCTCATGCTACTTTCTGAATGCAAAGGCATAGAACCTTGTATTGAGTTTCCAATTTTGCTACACTATGGGGATGGCATGAGTAATGTTACACATTTTAAGTCTTTTTTTAATTGAAAGTTTAAAAAAGTTTCTCAAAGCCTTTTCTATTGACTCATTTTACATTAGCTTTCCTAGAAATGTGTTATGTACGTTTCCAGATATTATCTCTAATATATTATCGCCTGTGTTATTTTGTAGGAAGATGTTTTTGAACAAACATTGCCTATAATCAAGTCATGTGCTGATGGATACAATGTGTGCATACTCGCTTATGGCCAGACAGGTTCAGGAAAGACCTATACTATGATGGGAAGTGAGCAAAAACCTGGAGTCAACATCAGGTGACAATGGCTAGAGCACTTCATTCATTCATTTATCCAATAGTAGTGTAAATAGTAGACAACAGAATTAGGTCTTGATAATGTTTTTATTATAAAGCATAAAAAAAACATTTCAAAATGTGCTGACTTAATATATTTTAGGTAAAAGGTCAAAATAGCTCAGGAAATGTACATTGTTATTCAGGAGCAGCACGTCTTCTGCTGTTGTTATACTGGGTGATTTACTGTGAAAGTTTTATAAAGTACATGTTCAAGTTCTGATAGTGATATATCTGCCAGGCTTACACTGCACTGTAAGGTTCTCTCAGGACTTCCAAAACATCTATCATCACAGCCTGTCTGCATAATAATAGGCGCAATCACATCAGAAGCATGCTGCCAACAATTTTCATAAAGAATACATTTTTAACAGTTTACAAACTGGCAGTAGCATTGCATAGAGGGCTGTTTTTGTTTTAAATATTTACGAAATTCTTTATTTCAATGTACTTGGTTATAATTCTAATTTTGGTAGCAGAAAAACAGTTAACTTTGATTAGTATACACCAGACTGTGGGAAATCTAGTCACTGTAAAAGCTTTGTATTTCTATTTATTTATTTTTTGTTTGTAATCATCTCATCTCAGAGCTGTACTTAATCCTACAAGCCCATTAATTATTTAGATATTTAATTGTGTTAAATAATTGAATCTTACATACTGCCATCATTGGGGTATATTTACTAAGCAGGGAGATTGCAGTGAAATTCGAATTTGGGGAAGTTGCCCATGGCAACCAATCAGATTTGAGTTCACATTCTCCAGAGTGTAAAATGAAACTGAGAGCTCANCACATTCTCCAGAGTGTAAAATGAAACTGAGAGCTCAAATCTGATTGGTTGCCATGGGCAACTTCCCCAAATTCNAATTTCACTGCAATCTCCCTGCTTAGTAAATATACCCCATTGTTGTACTTTGAAACACTTTACATTGTGTAATATGAATGTCAGTTACAGCCATGCGACAATGTGGGCGATTCAATCCGGCGCAAATGTTAGTCATTTTTTATTTTGTTGCGTCTTTGCGCCATATTTAAGTCAGGATTCAGATTTTTTTTTTCTCGTGACATAACCTACTCGCATTATTTTGGTCTCTGGCCGTGATCAAAATAACTCGTGCGAAGGTAAAGTCTAAAAAAAAATCTGACGGAGCTGCTGTGTGGTGTCCCCGGTGGCCGGTGAGTATGTTCTGTGTTATGTGTTGTGTGTCTGTCTTATGTGTGTCTGTCCTCTTTCCCCCCTCATCCATAAATGTAGTTACAGTGTGTGTGTGTGTGTGTGTGTGTGTATAGTTTAACCACTTCGTTCATGCATTTAGCAGTCACGCTAAATGAGGCGGGTACACTATGTATAGTTACTACATTTATGAATGAAAAAGCTGTGTAAACGGCTTTTTCATTAATGAATGTAATGTTCCCTTCCTCTCTGCATGCTGACATTAAAGAACTACATTTGTATCATCAGCCTTGCTGATACTCACTGGTTGATACACATGTTGATACACATGTTGCCATTAAAGACAGCTTGCCGGCTTTCAAATGTAACCTTTTCAGTAACACATTCTGGCATGCCAGAATTGGTTGCTGGAGTGGGTACACGCTCCCTCATAACAAATACCTATAACAGGTATTACATTTTTTTATACCATTTTCAGAGAACACACTTCTCAGAGAAAAAAAAATCATAGGATTGAATTGAATACAAATTAGGAAATAGTGCGTATTTTTGGCGTATTTCGTGGTGGATTTAATCGTCCCCAATGTGAGCTGGAACTGCCTTCTAAATTCAGTGTGTGTGTGCAAAATGCAAATAAAAGCATTTTCCCTGCATGCAAACACTAACATTCATTTTACCTCCCCTGCAATTCAACATGGTTTTACCCATGAGAGTGTAAATCTGGCCCTTTTTCTTAATCAATTTAGAATTACTATGCCACTAATTGTGTGAGCTAGCAATTACAGTAAAAAATAAATTATATATACATTATATATATTTAAGATATACAAACATATAAATAAATTATATATAAATAAAACATATACTGTAAACAGCAAAGAACATAAAACTTTGAGGAAACCAGCACATCCAAAACATACAATTTCCACACAAGATTGATTGTAAATATTGCTTTTACTATTATATCATGAGTCAAGGACAACTCTTGGGTCATAGAACTTAATGTCCAATAGGAAACAAACACCTGTTTAATTGTAATCAACAAAGGTTTTCAGCAGATACATTTGCACCCAGTGATAATGATAAAAATTGAAAAAAAAAAATAGCAAGTTCCAACTTAGAGGAAACCCATACAATGTCCTGGGATATACTGTTACATGCAAGTATGACGGCCAAACAACAATATATTTCATTCATATGTAGCCACTGTAAATACAATCTAATATACAGCAAGGATAATATACAGCAATAGATTGCATGATAAGGCCAAATACAAAGCTATGCACATCCACCATCCATGCAGGTACTCATGAATATCCCCCAGGCAGGCAAGACCTGGTTACCCCAAGAGCTAACTTGTACTGTATGTCAGCTGCTAGGAACAGCTTTTTTGCTGTTTGGCCTTTATGCTTTTTTTCCCCAACAACACTGCATGTAGCAGTATATCTCAGGACAGTGTATGTGTTTGCTTCAAGTTGGAATTTGCTATTTTTTCATGTTGTTAAATTTTTATCATTGTCATTTACTTATCTGATGAAAACCTTTGTTGACTACAAGTAAACAGGAGTTGGTGATTTTCCTATTGCCCATTATTTGTCATTTGGTTGATGAGGGTTGATGGACAGGAAAGCCTATAAATGATAAAAGTAATACCATACTGAACACAAACAGCCATAAAAACTGAATCTTACAAAACAATTGTCCCAAAATGATGATGACTGGAGTCTGGAGAACAGGCCTCTATGGCTATGATAAATGGAGAACAGATAGCATCTCTATTACTACCCTATACCTATATTGAATTCAATTTTTCTCTGACTTCCACCTACTCATTATTAATACATTACTGATATCTTGAGCTTATAAAGTATCAATAAATGTACACGTTTCACACGTTGGAAAATGCTGCACTAAATAATTCTCCATGATTGTAAAAAAAATACATCTGTAAGCATTGCATTTGCTGCATACCAAATGAGATACTTAATAATAAATGTAATATTAACATTGATTTCTTCTTAAAGGATTTAAAATATGTATATCCAGGAGAGCACATCTTTCAATGCTCTCTCTGCAACCAGCTTAATTCATTTTACTGGAAAAAGAAACTTACACAACACCTCATATACAGAGACATGGCATTTGCCTAAGCTTTCTCAGTTACTACACTTCTGATTGACGGAAACACCACATTCACTGCTCCAAACAAGAGCTGCAGGATCATTTCAGACACTCAGTAACAGTTGTAGCTCTTTACAACAGTGAACCACTATATTAAAAGTATCATTGGATTAATTAGCTTTGCTGTTGCCAAGAAAGCCATCTGCTAATTTATTCCCAACAGTGTATTTAATAGTTATCACAGTCTTCTGATGCTGCAGTTGTGAGAATACACACTGAATGCAATGATTTAACTAGTGAGTTCAAAATGATTTGGCTTGCAAATGTATTATGTAGTCTATAATGAAATCTGCATAAACATACTGTGACCCTGTTATTATGGCTTGGTACAAAACCAGGGATAATTACTGTGACAGATCATATTAAGATTTCTATATTATTTTCATATATTATGGAGAAGCATCGCATTGTTTTTGCATGAATAGGGGATACACTATCCCCCCTCCTTTGCGGCTCCCCCGCTCTTCTTTATTTAAACTATACAGTGTGGGCTGGGTTGGTAGGTATTTGTGCAGATAAGTAGTCGTACGGACTTAAGGCAAGGGTATTGCAGCGTAAGCAGAGGATAAGGCAGTTCACTACCCACTCCCGCACAGGTCTGCAGACTTGGATAGGTCCCTTATAACAACAAGCTGAATATACTGTCAGTTACAGTTTGTGTAAACAGGATTATAGAGTAGTTTAAATATCTATTATTCTAAAGAATATACAGCTTTTTGTTATGAAGAGTAAATTTAGAACTGAGATGTCCATGAAAAACCATGAAATTTAACAAACAGCATAAACTCTTAGCAGCAACTCAGCAGTAACATTTCAAGGCTGAGTTATTGCGCTTATTCTTAGAACAACGCCTCAGCTCTTCCTTTATTAGCTGAAGTTCCACCAGACTCCAGGTACTTTCCTTATCTCACCGTCATTTTGTCATTTCATCTTTGCCATGGGTTTTGCCAAACTCAATCTTTAAAACAGAATTAGCATTTCTAAATGAAATGATCTACCTGACCTCCTGTTGTAAACATTGCAATAAACTCTACAATTGAAGGTATTATTCTTGACTCTAAGCTGCCCCATGTCCCACATACAATATGAATCTAAATCCTGGCTAACCTGAAACCATAAAATGTTTAAACTTTATTGGCGTATATTATAATGCTCATTAATTTGACTAGTAATTAATATACTGGCACATTTTTAGGAGGGAAATGTAAGGGTTTTTCTACCACCTTCTGAAATCTCTCTGGAAATTCATGCTGATTCTGGCTGTGGTTGGTCTCCAAGGTATGATGAGTGAAAATGCTTTGCCCCAAGGGAGAAGAAACAGGTAGCAGTATAGGTGATTAGCTCCAAAGAGTAGTTCATTTAGTTCATTTTGCTTCTCTAGTTCATTTGGTTAGAGAGCTGCTCAGGAGTCTGAGCTCAGAAGTGCCACCTCTGGTGATTAAGAGGTTTAGACATATGATTAAATAAAATGCACTGAATGACTGACTTCCATTCTCCCCCTTAATCTAGTTCAAAATGAACTACTGTACTCTTTTTAATAAATGATATATTACATTTTGTTGGTAATTAGTAGAGTAATATTCTTTTTTGTTTATATATACAGGTCTATTAGAGAACTCCTGCGCATATGTAATGAGAGAGAAAGAATAAAATATACCACAAAGGTATGCAAACACAATCAATTTTATTTAGTTATGGCTTATGGAGAAATTCAATGCTACTTTGCGTGGTATTTTACCCCTTATGCAAACAGCGTAATGGAGAAAATTTGCGTGTTTTTGGCTCACAACTCATAGAGACACACAAAAGATGCGACAAAGTGCACACCCAGCTTTTTCTCGTCTTCAAGGCACATTAAATCGACCCCATTGTTTTTTTATAAACAAAAATGGAACAAAAATAGTTATTGCAGAAGATTCACAGAAAAACATTTCTTGACTCATATCATTGATCTCATCTGTTGTTAGGTCTCAATGCTGGAAATATATAACGAGAGTGTGTGGGATCTTCTTTCACAAAATGGAAACAAACAACTGGAGATCAGATCACAAGGAAAATCAGTGACTGTGCCTGGATTGACAGAATCTGAAGTTCTGACAGAAGAGGACATCAAAAACACTATATCATTTGGTGAAAAGAATAGGACGGTGGAGTCTACAAAGATGAATACAGAAAGGTAACATTTCTGCTGAATAATCAATTCTGTCTTTCTCTCACAGAAAACTGATTAATAAGTTGTTACTATCACCTTTCAAACTCCACAAAAGGATCTTACATTCATCAAAATATAGTTGAAGTTGAAAACAATGAATTTGGAGCAGAAAAGCAGATATGAGGATTTAAGAATATAACAAAATTCTAACGTACATTGGACAGTGAGACTAGAAAATAACATTTTGACTTCCAGCAGCCCCAAGGGCAATTATGATGAATGTGTCAAATATAAACTAAAATCAGCTAAACGCCTGCTTTAAAAGAAATATGTAAAAAATACTTGAAGGGGGTGGGGATGTTTGTGTTACTGTATGCTGAATGTATATGGCTTGTAACACTGAAAAGCCATTTCAATGAGAGGGGGGATACTATTTTTGTAGAATTACCATTATAATGACAACCTAATAATCACTACCAAAGTGTGTATGTGTGTGTGTGTCTTAGGTGTCTTGGGTTACTGTTTCTTTCTAGCAGGCACAATATAAAACAATGATAATGACCTTTGATGAAACATTTCTATTTGAGCCTGTTAAATTAGATTTTTCATTCTTTTCTAGTCTGCACTTCAATAGCTATATCTGCAGTAATGGAGATGCAAACTACTTATAATACCTAACCTATGCAACACATTACTATAAAATACTATAAAACATGGATATAACAAAATTAAACAGGCACTAAATAAGATTGTAGATAATTTACCCCTGTAGGGATATTTTCAAACATGATAACATACTAAACTACAGAAAAGGAAAAGTGAAGATGTTGCCCATGGCAACCAATCGGACAATAGCTATCACTTTGCGATTACATACTGGGGGATGTCAGCTAGAATCTGATTGGGTGCAATGGACAAAACTTTAAGTCAGTAAGTCATTAATATGTCAAATGCAACAGAATAGTGTGACATATAGGGATTCAGGTAGGACAATCATCAGGTGGTTATCATTCTAGCATATGTTGAACCTCAGTTCCCAATTGCAGTAGAAGAGATTACTTAGAAGGTGAATTGCCTTGATGATACACTAGTTTACTACATTATTGCCAAGATGATGTTAAGCAGAATGTAAATGTATAGAGCCTCTAGAGTTATCCTACACAATATACTGTTAGACTTTTATAGAACCGTCATTATTATGTGGGAGGAGAATTTTCCGCCCAAATTTACCGCTACCCACCATTGAAAGCATTTTGTTGAAGGCAAAAAAAATAATGGGGCCTTAAACAAATGGGTAAACCATACTATAAATCACATCTATTATTTTTTATGTTTCTATATCTCAACTCCAATTTTATGTTCTAAACATATGTGGCATTGCTTGTTTCATCTGGGGAAAGTTTACACATTTTTTTTAAATTATTTATTAATTTTATAACAACGTGTCGATACAAAACATACTACATTTGACAGCATAACATTTCACATAGGATAAAAAAAAGCATAACATTTCACATAGGATAAAAAAAAGGCATACCGTAAGGCCACCCAGCTGCATAACAATTTACAGAAAGACAGATACATCAACTTCAAGTTTATGCTCCGTTCCTTCAGCTCTGCCCTCACCTCTCGCCAAACAAACCTCCTTCAAAACGCTCATAGTTTTCCAGTACTCCAACCCCTGACAACACTTTGCTACTTTCAACAGTCTCCTCTCCCCCACTCCCACCCACCATCTCTGCCTCCGACTTCGCCACCTTTTTCAAATCCAAAATTGACTCAATTAGACAATCCATACCCATTTCTGTCACCACGCACCTCAACCCCTCCTCTCTCCCTCCACACTCTCTACCACCACGGTTCACCTTCACCCCAACCTCAGCCACAGAAGTCCTTTCTCTCATACAGTCGACTCTCCTGACCACTTGCACACATTTTTAACCTTTCTTTCTCCACAAGCATCTTCCCCTCCAATTTTATTTGTCTCCCCCATTCTCAAGAAACCAAACCTCAATCCCACCCTCCCTTCTTACTACCGACCCATCTCCCTTCTCCCTTTTGCATCCAAACTACTTGAACGCTTGGTCTACAACCACCTCATTACCCACCTGACAGACAACAACATCCTGGATCCTCTCCACTCAGGGTTCCGCCCCCTCCACTCTACAGAAACCGCCCTCACCAAGGTAATCACTGACCTACTCACTGCCAAATCTAAAGGTTAATTCTCCATCCTCATTCTCCTTCGACACCGTTCTCTCTTGTCTCACCTCCTATCTCTCCGACCGCTCTTTTACCGTCATGACCCCCAGCTTCTCTTCTCCCACTATTCCTCTCTCTGTTGGTGTCCTTAAGGGCTCTGTACTTGGCCCCCTTCTCTTCTCCCTCTACCCTACCTCTCTCGGCACTCTCATTAGCTGCTATGGTTTTCAATACCACCAGACGATACACAAATCGACCTCTCCTCCTTCGACCTTTCCAAGGTTTCCGACTGCCTCTCTGGCTGAATGTCCCAACGCTTCCTGAAACTCAATTTGTACAAAACGGAACTCGTTGTCTTTCCTCCCCACCGCATCAACTCCTACTGTTTTTATTACCATCCACACCAACACCATCCTTCACCTCCATCACCCATGCCCGCTGCCTAGGTGTCATCCTTTACTTCTCACTCTCCTTCACTCCCCACATCCGCGGCCTCTCCCAGAGTTGTTAATTTCACCCGCGCAATATTGCTTGTATCTGTCCCTTCCTCTCCACTGCAGCCACCAAAATTCTCATTCACTCTCGTCATTTCACGTCTAGACTATTCTAACCCTCTTTCTTTGTGGTCTCCATCTAACTCGCCTATCTCCCCTATAATCCATCCCGTTGCACCACCTCCACTTCCCCGCTATGCTAATCTCTACACTGGCTTCCTATCCCCCACTTCCTTCCTATCCCCTAGCCATCCATACCAAAAACATATACGGTGAACCATTACTAGCTTCTGAAATTAAATATCAGTTAGTGTATGAGAAGGTAATATACAGTTATTGCATATTATAGGATATCTATATAACAGAAGTTTACATTTTATAAAATGTTTGTGTCCTCCCAGTTCACGTTCTCATCTGATGGTGATCTTAACAGTAAATGGCACAGACTGCATCTCAGGAGTCACGTCCAGCTCAACACTTACCATGTGTGACTTGGCCGGATCAGAACGTATATCTAAGACAGAGGCTACAGGTCAGCGCTTGGTGGAGGCTGCTGCAATTAACAAATCTCTCACAGCACTGGGACAGGTACTTCTATGTCACTACTTTGTGTGTGTGTGTATATATATAGATATATATATATATCTGGGAGTTACATGCATTTTTAAGGTGAACCATATTCCATGGCAATTGCTGTAATATTCACATTACAGCAATGTAATGTAAGCATATGACTGATGGCTGCTTTTTCATTAACAAATAGTGCCACCTAGTAACAAGCCCCTCTGCCTGCATCTTCACCAGGTAATATACATGGAAGGGAAACTACAACAGAACATTTGTATATTCAGTAGTATTGTATCACTCTGTACTGCACAATGGACAACAAATACTTGCCAATATAAATGTTATATAGTTTATTTTTATCAGATCATATCAGCAAACCTAACAAACATTGTTCATTTCCAGTGTCTTCTTAAGCAGAAGCCTATTTTTTAATTCTATTAATCCTGTACACCTTTCTTCCCTGGAAAATCCCAGTCACAGCGTTTCCTGCCAAAGGCATTACATTTATTGTTTGTTATCTGTACTATAGTGATGAAACAATTTATAGCAGGGGCAGTCTTGCCAGCGTTTCAGTAAAGTAATGACAGTCTTTTAAGCCTCAATGCTATTTTTGCTAGGTTTCACCTAACGTGCCCAGAGATCTAGCACCAGGTACCGTGTTTCCCTGATAATAAGACACTGTCTTATTTTTTTCAGGACAAAAAAAAACACCATAGGGCTTATTTTCGGGGTAGGGCTTATTTTATTGACCTGCTTTTAATGCAATCATGGCCCTCCAAGTGCTGCTGACATTATGGCACCTCATTGTTCCCCAAGTGCTTCTGACATTATGACACCTCATTGTTCCCCAAGTGCTTCTGACATTATGACACCTCATTGTTCCCCAAGTGTTGCTGACATTATGACACCTCATTGCCCCCCCCCCCCCAAGTATTGCTGACATTATGACACCTCATTGTGATTTAAATAGGGCTTAATTTCGAGGGAGGGCTTACTTTAGACAATTTACTGTAAAATAGGGTAGGGCTTATTATAAGGATAGGTCTTATTATAGGGGAAACACGGTAGCACTGGGTGGTGGTATGAAAGCTATGCCTTTATGACCCACGCAAACCTCACAGTAACTACTTCAATATATCTTCAGATATCTCCATAGAAAGACCGTTGATCTACAGGTTCTGTGTAGGGCTAAACTGGTTTATTGTTATACAATGTTTTCATCATCGAAGTATTTTCATAATACTAAAATGTCATTCTTCAATCTTTACCAGTATTCCTATTTGCCTATTCCTACTTTGGCCCTTATGTGATCAACTGCAGGAATGAAAAAAATTGAGATATTGCCCATAGCAACCAATCACATTCTAGCTCTCCTATTTTCCTATTACATACTACAGAATGGCAGCTAGAATGTTCCTTTTCCCGCAGTCTAGTAAATCTAACACTTTGTATAAACTTGTTTTAACAAAACACATAACAATTCAAAGCATTTCTTACAAGGTTCTTCATTTATAACAGCTACGTTTAATTGAATTATTTACTTGTTCATAGGTTTTCACAGCATTAAAGAAAAACTCCCTGCATGTTCCTTATAGGAACTCCAAACTTACCCATCTCCTGCAACCCTCCCTCAGTGGCCACGCCAAGGTACAGTAGATATATCATCTTTTCATCTGCCTATAATACTCCCTTCAATCAGTCTGGTTACATCTTACATAATATTATGATAGCTATAACAAAACGAGTTAACGTTTGAAGTACAATGCCCTAGAGGTAGAATAATGTTAAACACAGGAGAACTATTATTCCCGATATTTGTTTAAAGAAAGACTTCACTAGCTCTGGGCCTAACTATGTATTTTGCCCATAATGTGATTAAGATATATGTATTATATAATAGAAATAACACTTTCTACAAAAAAATAACTTGAAACAATGTTAATAAGATTGGTGCTTGAACCATCTTACATCTATTTTGGACTATTATGGTTAAATCACAAACATAAATTGTGCTTTTTGCATGTGTTTCTAGTAGCACACCAAATTGTAATATCTTCCAAAGTATTAAAACAAACCAGATCACAACTTTGCACACCACTTACAGTAGTACTACATGGGCATGTTAAATTATCTGCAGAATATATATTTTTAAATTAAAAGCCAAAATGTAAGTACTGCGATTTCTCATCTTGACCACCATCAACATACTTAGGTGTTTTCCGCTTTTGCGCATACAGAATTTTATATGTGCTATTTTGCTTCCTTATAACATTTTAGTCATGCGTTTTTGTGACCATCAGTCCTGACATTAAAGACCTTGGAGAAACTGTGAGCTCACTCCAATTTGGTTCATCAATTCAACAAATTGCGCTTGGTAATCCCACACCATATACCACCAATGTGAAGAAAGCGGTCTGATGTCCTAATACAAGTGAAGTACCTTGTAAATATTTTATATGTAAAGTTTTATATAAAGCTTTGTTCATAGTAACCAGAAAATGTAAAATGTTTTGTCAATCTTTACCATTTAAAGGTTTAATGACCTATTCCCTAGACATAAATAATCTCTCTGGACTCCTGATCACTGTTTTTAATGAAGATGATAATAGATACACACCGAGGACTGTATCCAGACTTACGTACTATGGAACTTACAAGGGTAAAGTTGTGAGTGGGCAAAACCATGTTGAATTGCAGGGGAGGTAAATTTAATTCGTATTAGAGTTGAGAGATGATCTTTCCAGGACAAGTGTAATAACAGTGTAACAGTAACACTGGTCAGTATCTGTGTGCAACATGCAAAAATAAAGTATTCTCCCTGCATGCACACACTAACATTCATTATACCTTCCCTGTAATGCAACAAAGTTCATTTTTAACCACTCATATCTTTACTCTCATAAGTTCAATAGTACATAAGTCTGGATCAAGTCCTGAGGGAGAATTGGTACTGCCTAATCATTGTTGGTGCTTTACTCATGTTATTGGCTATGGAAGATAGCCCTGTTGTTATAGGAAGTGGATAGTAGTACGGTCACAAGGCATTTTCTACTTTTTTACCTGTTATGTTTAAGCCAACATAATTACTTAAATCTCTCTTAAAAGGTAAAATAGCAAAGAATTTAACCTTGTACATTGACTTTAGATAAGACATATAGTATATATATATATATATATATATATGGTCGCCACCTGATTAACAATTCAATTTTCTTGATTCTACTGTGGGTAAATAGATTAATGCCTTAATCTAAAGTGGACAGGCTCTAAATAGCTGCATTCTGTGATAGCCTTCCAACAATAAAACCCTCCTTAGGCTGGCCATACACTAGAGAGCTTCACAGAAGAAGTCTCCTATAATCAGGACAAATTCTTTAAGGTAAACAGAGCTGGTTATAAGCCATTTACATTTCCATTAGCTGTCCACATCTAGTGCTGTATATATGATAGTTATTAAAGCAAGCCATTGATCAGTTCCCCTTCATTTCAAATATAGAGAGCTATAAGGCATTCAGTGACAGATCAATACATAGGAAGCATTGCCTAGCACTGTGTAATTTCCATATTTATGTCTTTAAGGAAACTCACACTTACCAAAAAATATTGGCGGAAAATCAGTCTAATAACTGGTCATTACCGGCAAACTAGACTTGTTCATTGGAAACATGGAGTCTATTGAAAATTACAATATGGCTTCCTCAAGAAGGACTTCCAGACCTTGTTAACAATGACTATAATGCTAATACCTAAACATAATCAAATGAAAATTGAGAAAGCCCTTTTTCCTCTCTCTCCAACTAAATATTAAAATATAAATTTACTAAGCAGAGAGACTGAAAAGTGGGAGTATTTCCCACAGCAACCAATCTATGTAAGACAGGGGCAGACTGGTTGCCAATCTCTCTGCTTTGTAAATTTAGGCCCAGGTGTTTAAATAATAAATATATATATATATATATATATATATATATATATATATATATATTTTTTTTTTTTTTTATGCTGTTGCATCTGGATCTGCTTCATTGTGGTCAAACAGGATTTTTACACATTCAAGAAAAACAGATCTGTAACCAATAAAGATTATTTTGTATAAGGAGGACTGTTTTGTTATTTGCTTTATTAATATCATTTTTGCACTATGGCACTTTCTTCTTGTTTTTGCATATATATTATATTAAATATATACAAAAACACATGCACATACACAGATCATCTCAGACAATAAAGCTTTCAGGAAACACTGTTTACATCAGTACAAGTAGAGCAATTATACCAGCGCACTGAAATAATATGGAATTCATTTGCTTAATTAGGTGACAGGCATCTTGACAGCTATGCAAACTGTATTCCCATGTGCAGTGCCCGAGTGGCTGACATCTACACAGCATGCAGTCTTCCTTTTACAAGAGTAAGAGAAACACAGAATAAAAAGAAAATCTATTTAAAAATGAACACCTGCTGGTGCCATGTGAAATTTCATTCTGTCCTATTTCGCAACACAGTGTTCTTTTTCTTTATAGTTAGTCCAGTAGCATTTTACAAGATCCTAGGCATGAGAATTACAAAATGTGCTGTCTATATATTAAACATTTAGCTCCTCAAGCCCCTGTCACATAATAGCTGGTTTAATATGCTGGCCTGCTTTAGTGCTTCAAGACTTGAAAGATCTTCTGCAATAACTGGGATATCTTCATGGTTATGTGCTGATAGCTCCTCCTCGCTGTCAGAAAGGGTACACAGGAGTGAGTCATTTTCATAGGTAGGAAAGTAGTACCTGCCAAAGTACAAAAATACATATGTATCTGTTTTATTATCCATGTGGTTACCTAATACAAATATAACGTAAAAGGTGTTATATACAAGTTCAGAACATAGCACCTGCTGCTGTTCTAAATTAAATAGTGAAATAGTGTATGGGACTGGATAGACGGGATAAATGTAAAGGCTAGGTATTTTGTATGAGTGTGACTATTGTTAACATTGCTGTTAATAACAAATAATATCAGCTGGTCACTATTCAATTGTAAATGAAATCTGTGCATTTTCCACCATAATAAACAGACATTCTAGTTTGATATTCTTCTTACTGAGGTTGGTCCCACAAAGATTTGTCCGGAAGTGCCCCAAGGTGTTTAGCTTCTTCCATGTGAGCTATTAAATCTTTTCTCGACTGAAACTTCTCTTGACAGCCATGACATCGACACTGATAAATTTGCCTTCTAATAAAATTCACTAATTTGACTTGCTGATAGAATGTCAGCCCTGTCAAGTAAAAAAACAAAACAAGTCTGTAAAAACAGTGTTGGCAGGACTGGAAATGAGTTTGGCTTATCAAGAGCAGGCACAAATGATATCAATGTAAATTGAGTGCATTCATCACATTACATTTAGTATAACTTGTCAGGTCTTTCAGTTCTCCTTGAATTCTCACATTTCTGCTACAGGAACTGGAGGAGTTTGATTTGGCTCTGTTTTTCCCTTATTATTATACACATTGATTTTCTGTGTGTGTGCTGGTGCTAGCCCAATCAAATCTATTTTCTGTTATAAAACCTTACCTGTTTATTTGCAGGACTGGGAACTGCCCATGCTAGAAAGAAGCTACCTTCTCTTGGCAGAAATCGCTCTATGGATATCCCTAAGTAAACAACTTGCATAAACTGTTCCATGGCTTTACTTTCTAATATTAATAGGTCCAAGTCTACCAGCTTTTAGTAGTTAACAAATGTTGGACATTATATTTATTATAGAAGACTCAATCAATCAATGTTAACAATTCTGCAGTTCTTAAAGCAATTTAAATATGCTTAGGATAAACATTAGAATAGTGTACATCATTAGGATAGTGTACCCTTGAATCCACTGGCTGGGAATTTCAGGATCTGATGCAGAGACATGACCTACACGGAAGAACTGGCACTGCACAACAAGGCAATATTGCTTTTTACATAGATTATACTAATTATACCAATACGTACGGACACATACACTATTTGTATTAACCCAAGTGATCATCAACAATTCTTTAAGAAAATTACTGTTTAGATTTTTTTTATGTAGGTGAATAAACACATTACCACAGTTATGCATATATAGCTTTAAGGTACTTGGATAACTTAGCAATCCTCTAATGTAACATTAGTAATAATTGAATTTTCTTACCTAGGTCTGTTTTTACTTTGTGGAGGTCAAACTGGTGATTGTCCTATGTTAAGACAAGGAGATAACAAAGATAAGCATCATAACGTATCCCACTGACAACCAAGCCAGGACCTACCAATAATTTCCAGATTTAAGTATGGAAGGGAACATATATATACTGTAAATTGCCAAAGAGGGAATTTCCACTTATTAATCAAAACTAGATTCTCTCACACAAGTTCTAATCTGTTTGCATGGATCCTTCTGCATTTGTAAACAAAATGTTCTGATTGAATACTCTTACATGCATGTATTAATGATGGTGGTTCAAAGGTCACATGTGCCTATGTTTTACAAACCAACAGGATTAGCCTTCATAAAAAGATCACGATAAACAGTTTTCATCAATGAATCAGCAATCTTTGTAGGACACCCTACTTATATACACAGAGTGGTGGTTGCTCAAATCAATTTGTAAATTAAGTGCAGGTGCATGAAAGGCAGGGGTAACTCTACACAGAAAATATGCCCCAGCATCACTGCAGATAACCAGTAACCAATCATGCTATTCTATCTGTAAAATAAAATGCACAAATATCAGTTACACATTCTTGCAAGCATGCGATAAGTCCCCTGTCCCGTCAAGGCTTTTCTGCTAAGGGCGTCCTAAACAATGAGAGTCCCATAATAGGGTCACATGTAAATTAGCTAACTCACCCAGAGGCACCCCAAGGCCTCCACAAGGCTCATGTGAACCAGCACTCCCTCTCAGCTACTGGTCCCATGGAAGCCACACAAATACATATATACACAGAGGGGTGTTTCTAAAAACAATTTGAGCAAGATGACCACGGTATGATAAATACTGGTGTGAATATATGTAGGCTCAGTTATGTATAACCGAATTCCAAGCAACTAAAAATATGCACCAGATCCAGGGCTCCACAGTTGCTGTCATCAGAGTTCAGAGCACGGCAGCTACCTTGAAACTGCAAAGTCCACCCATACCATCCAGACTTCCACACTGTCCTTATTTTAGGTAAGCACTTACTCTACAGTCACTACACCCCCTACTTCCCAGCCTGCATACACACTGTATGTAGCCTTCCCAATCCTTTGAATAAGGAAGTCTGGATACGGAGTTCCTTAATAGAAGTTCATTGTTTGTTTACAAAATGCAATTACTTTACAATTCTCTGGATTCAGTCCTATAATGTTTATTTGCATGCAGAATTGAACTAATGGGGTTCTCTAACAAACATACCTTCATGTGACACAGTAATTTTTCAGTTGTATCAGCTTGTTTATCACAAAATAGGCAAACTGCAGACACAGGATGTTCTTCCCAGTCTGACCAGTCCCTGAATACAGAAAACTATTGGTGAGCACACACTGTTCATCTTTATATTTATTCAATAAATGATAAGACAGAAATAAAAACTAAACACTACTTAAACATTATTTTATACTAGGAATAGGCAACAAAAAACTAGCCATACACACCATACATTGGAAGACTTTATACAACATGATCTAAACATTCAAAATATGTATAAAATGGAACAAAAGGCAAAAAACCCTCATACTGTTCACTGTTGTCTCTTAAATCTTTATCATCCTCAGATTGAACTTCCTCCCATGTCTTTCCTAATTCCTAAAAATAAAAAAAGTCAAAGTCAGTTTTAGGTCTCTAAATTCAAGGCAAAGCATATGATTATAGAAAAACAAATCAAAGCAAAAATTAAATAGCTTCAACTATAAGAATGCACCACCTGCTAAAACATTAGTTTACCTTCTTCTAAACATGTACTGTATGTGTATTATCGATTATTATTTTGGACGTATATTGTAATATCCTGGTCATAATCACTGAACAGAAGCCAAATGTGGTCTATAGTATGTGCACACATACATATATTTTATATACCATGTTTTTTTAACCAATAAAAATTGTTAAGAAATTTGAATTCAAAGTGCTCCTATTTTTATCTTGTTATCTGCATTATCTGCCTAAACACAGTGGACCGGTTCCAGAGGTCTGCACATAGAAACATCAGAGAGTAGTAAACTCCCCTCTAGAGTACAGTGTTCTGGACGCATCCATGTCCAGAACCCAACCTTAAGTTTCCAGGATCTGCTTTTTGTACGTTTGATTAAGTTAGTAACATCTGGCATACCCATGTGCAGATGTTACACATACTATTAGATTTTTTTTATACCACTGAATCCTAAAATGTTAATTTACAGGGACAGGTTTATTTTATGTTGATGTACACTTGAAATACTTGAAGACAACTAATGAACACATTGGGAATTATAATGGCGTGGCGACATGAATACACGTCTTCTTCGGGACATAGGTTTACCTAATAATACATTTGCTATTTCTTGTCATCTTCTGGTGGCAGCAGGTTCTTTGTTGTTGAATTCATTTTGAGGATGAAGCAGTGTGCCATAACTAGCTCCTATCCATGTCCAATAAAGGGCAGGAATAAATGTCTCTTGTTTAGCACCCCTTAAGGAATAGTTATTTTCAGACGCAGCCCTAGTAGTCTTGTATTAACACAGTTCACATAATTGGCTGAAGGTCTGATCTCTGTCTATTCTGTGTGACCACAAGTGGGATATACGTAAACTCACTAATGATGAGAAATGTCTAGAGAATTCTTAACACAATTCCTTTGAACAATATTTGCAGACCTTTCCCAGTTCAAAGGAAGAAGGATTACAGAATGTATAATGAGGGAAGACACAAAGCATTGCTATTCCTCTTGTAGAATTTTAAGTGTACAAGTAAATATATGGTCGGTCTATCTATCTATTTCAACTGTAATAATAGAAAACAGATAACTATTTATTTAAATATGTAATAAATATGACAGTGATTTATAAGTCTGGCTCAGTATGAAGTGCACATACACACATATATACACACCTGTTACTAGATGCTGCAATATCTTAAACTAGAGGAATTGTCTTGCACATATAGGAACAGATGTTGGGCATCTGTATTTTTGTACTCAATATGGCTACATTTTGAATTAAATCTCCTATATATGTATGTACAGACATATAATGTAAAATATTTTTATGTGTGGAGCACTGGACCTTCTTTATTTCTGTTATTATTCACAAATAACACAAGGCAGCAGACTGTTATTGGCTTTCGGTTTTAACCCCTTCCCGCCCTGCGCCGTATATATACGGCGCAGCGGGAAGGTCTCTAATGACGAGCGCCGTACATGTACGGCG
>JABWIB010007282.1:0-11913 GCA_016617825.1 Platyplectrum ornatum
ATATATATATATATATATAAAAGATTTCTTACAGACTTCAAGTTTAATTATGTCAAGTTCCTTACATTTAGAAAACGTCATGTACCCCTTAAAAATAATAACAAAGAAAAAACCATGACAAAAACCAGTGCATGAGAAAGGCGGATGTAGTGGGTGGGAGAGACTGTGGATGAAACACAAGAGGGAGGTGTGTCAGTTTGGAAGAAATGCAAACAGGGAATACTGGATAAAGATGGGTGTGGGAAGAAAGTGTGAATAGGTTACAGAAAGAGTACAACAGACCCACAGAGGGTATAAAAAGTGTACAACATAATTGTGCACTTTCCTGTAGATGCAGTGCATAATTATTTGTGTTCGTTCTATATTTAATGAAACTTTTATTTACACTTTGTCAACATTTTGTTCTGAANTATTTGTACTCAATGCAATGGCAAAAGTCCCAAGAAACCTTAATCCATCCCTGTATATAAAGGCATTGTATTTTAGCTGTACTGGCTGCCTGGTAGTCTGCTCTAATGTAAAACAGAAGGGGTAATATAATTATGAATCTAACTCATGTTCTATCACAATTTTACTACTGATTTTACCTACTGTAATAAAAAGTATTCTGTAAAGCACTTTTTTGATTTGGATAAAAGATAATTACTTCAACTTTGGTCGTCTATTTCATTGACAGCCAATGGAATTAGATAAAACCTCAGAAGTTATCACTTTGGTCTGTGCTTTCTTAGCAGTGCAGTGTAAATAAACCTGGTTACACTATGAGCTAAGCATCATCAACATGGTTAAAAGGAATCTGTGTTTTAAATCTGTCCCCCCAGTGCAACAGATTGGATGATATGATCCTGCCATGAACACAGAAAGGATGCTGCGCGACTATCTAAACAATGTATGAAAACATATTTATACATGAAACATTTTATAGACTAGCACAAATTTGAAGCAGAGAGGAGAAAAACAAATAAATAAAATAAATTATAGGTATAATTAAAAAAAATACAATAAAAAAATGTCAACCCCTCCAGGACGGACTGGTTAGGTAAATGTCAAGCAGTTATAACTAGATAATGAGAAGTGAAGCGACTTAGATTGCTTATTTAAAGCATTAATTGCAGCATTGTTTTCATAAAATAAATGACATACAACATGTTTGGATGAACATTAAGAAAGCAAAGCCTGCAGCTTAAATTTGATTGATTATAGGTATATTAATGACTTGCTTTTAAGGAATATTAATTCTCATTGACAATCAGTAAAATCAAACATGCAGCCAGATCCTCACCTCCTCAAACAGGATTTAGGCATTTAGGGATCACTAGATGACATCAGTGAGGTTCANGTCAATGTTTTAGGAGGGCCTAGTTGCCAATGATTTGATGGATTCTGATTTTTTTTTAATTGAAACCATAGTTTCTCAATTAAAATGGAAATGGTGGCATTGGTGACATATCACAACATTGGCATACCATAACTAGTGGCTAGGTACTGCAAAACAAAGCTATATAAATGGCGTTTATATAGTAGTACCTAGCATACATGAATAATATGCTGTTCATTGTTGGCTGAAAATGCAGGCACTGATTCGGTAACCCTCCGATCACCAAAGGGGATTGGTGTAATGTCCTCCCCTATGGCACATGAAGAGTAGTGATTACAAAGCATTAGCAGCATAGATGTGTCATCAGAGCAGTTCTGCTTAGCTTCTTAGCAATCTCTACAGTAAAAGAAAAACATATACCCTGAGGGGTTGCTTAAATTTATTTGTTTTTGTTTTTTAAATACAAGAAAAATTATTTATTTAGTATATATTAAACATTTTTGTTGCAAAAGCTAGATTTCTTTTTATACATTTGTGCGCTTATTTCTAACCAGCAAGATATACATACTTAGGTCAACACGCATAGAAAAAAAAAACCAATGGGGTCATTGTTTAGCCGTTCAGCTACTGTACTGATCAACATATGGATCATAACTTGCAAAATTACAAAATGGTTTAAACAAAAATATTCACTGTCCTTTTCACCTTGTGCGCTCCTTTGCTGTTGGAGAAGCATGCAACAACATGAAAGGGTTAAAGGCCNCTATTTAAAGCCCTTATACAAAAAAAACGAGCTGCCTTTTTTTAATGAACTGCTTTGTTGTGAAGCTGTCCAACAACAGAAACAGGAAATCATTANTAACCAGAACGAATCCTCCAGGCACATAAAGGGTTAAGTGAAGATCATAAAACTAAAGTCAATATGTTTTCAATGATGAATGATGCGGACTACTGTGGGCTTTGCCTGATTTAATCATATTTATTTCCATAGATATTCACATGAGCTTTTATGGGTGTGTGAGGAATAGAATTAAGATACACTGCTCTAAGGGGAAGGGGTAGAACAGCAGCACCTGTAGACATGGATTTACTATAGTATGTGGCAGAATAAGCATCATAGCACACAGGAGCGAATCCAGGCGCAACGTGCTCACAAGCTGAAAGCTGAAAGCTGCATACAGTGAGTACATGACGAGTGAGGTATTTAAATAAGGACAGTAAGGACTGGGTTAGGCCCAAGTGGTCCCAATTTTTACATGGCCGTAGTGTAGAATGCAAGATATGATTGCTAACAAAGCTCCTGAAGCTGGAATACAGATAGTATCTGGCTTCCTACAGTCATTAAATCAAACTACTATCCAAAAGTTTTTAGAAAGTAAATGAGCAGAATATTTAGGGGTTGGATATAGGACTTAGTTACATATTATATACACCCTAAAATATATTAGCAGTATTATTTTTCTCCTTTGTGTTAACCACACAAACCTACACAGCTCCAACAAAATACATAATTACAAGTAATAAATAGGTTTATATATGTTAAATACGATTTGGCACACCATACAATAATTCCTCTAACAGGGAAAACGTATTGTGCTGCGATATGCCCATACTGTGCACACAGATTAAAATTCATAAGGTAAAGTCCAGNCGTCAAAAATAATAGGTAGGTCTACTAAAAGTCTATAAAACTATTTCACTNTCAAAAAAAGGAAAAAAAAAGTGTGGACTTGATTACAGAAATAGCAAAATCCACCCATTGCTACTACAATATACGTGGCTTGATCATGTCCATAAGAAAATATTACTATTTTAAAATAAAAAGAAAATTAAAATNAAAATCTTCGTTGCCTCAGTGTAATGTGTTTTATCAAAAATGAAAACCCATCAGTCCTCCTTTTACCAACTGAAAGCTGGTCCAGTGTGCCCTGCTAGATTGTGTGTGATAGGGCATTTGTGGTTCCTCAGACAATGACAACACTGGATGGAAATTGGGATCTTGCACATGGAGATGGACAACATAAGAGTGACCAGTGTCCAGTGGTGGTTTGTCATTAGTTATGGAGATACCATATAAGTTAATACTGTAAACAAGTCACCTNCTGTTGTCTAGAACAGCTTAGGTTAATACGTGACAATCTAGCACCTGTTAAGACCAATATGTTAATAGCTGTTAAGTGTAACATCTTCACAAAAGATACAAATACACTTTTCGCAACCACTGAAGATCATGGTTGAAAATGTCGTATATTACAGCTCAAATACTTAATGATCTGNACCAGTACCAGCTGGAGATTTTGCAAAAATGAAATCCCATTTAATTTCATGACNCCACCAGCCACGGGCTGCGTTAACTCTTTAGTGCCTGGAAGATATCCGTTTTGTGGACAGTATCAGAACTAAACACAGCTAAATTCACAGCTCTAAGGTCTGAAATGCATAGATCTAGCAAAACAGAAATATTATAAAATCAAGATAACATTATACAACTACATGTACATAAGAATCATTACGTCTCTTCAGAATAATTTACAAATACTTCAAAGAATTCAGAAATGTTTGAGTGCAAGCACTGTATGGTGTTTTAAGCACATAAAAAAGGTATTCATATTAAAACATTAGAAGCAATTTATCAGTGTGTCATTTTCATATCTTCAAGCACTTGAAATGTATCTATGAGGTTTATTATTATTATTATTCATAACAGCTTGAGATTTATGTGGAAGGAATAATTAAAATGAACCTAACCAGCACACTACTATAGGGTTACAGCAGGGTTGCAGACTTTTGGTTTCTCCCTCCTAGGAGAANTGAAAGGCAAGCATTATGGGGGTTGAGTAGAGGGTGCAATTTATGTAAATGACATCAGAAGCCAAGCCCCCCTGAATAGCAAACACATGCTATGGGTGGGCAGGGCTTGATATCATTAAGCCCCACCCACCATTGTGCCGCTCGGTGCTGAGGTAGCGATTTATATAAAATCACTGCCTTAGTTCAAGTGAAATTGGGATANCGAGGNAACTGCCCGGACATTCCAGGAGAGNCAGTAGCCCTGTGTNTCAGTGTGGGTAAGGCCACACATTTCAAATGTAAAAACTTCATGGGACAGAAAAGAAACATGCTTTTGCTCAATACGGAGTATCAAGTCATTGATGTATCATCAATACACATCCCATCAAAAACTAAATAAGTGCTGATCAGAGGTAAACCTAAAAATAAGTGATTCTTTGGTAAAGATATAAAAAAAAATATATATAATTAATGTTAGAACAATATTCAAAACACAAAATGGTATAGGGAATTAAAAAAAAAAAATTTTAAAAAGGAAATGTAAACAACCAGATATTCCTCCTATCAGCACAAACATGGGGATCACTGCAACAGAACTGATTGAGATGCGCAAGGATCAAGTACAGATAACGCACACGTGAGTCTATAGTTCACACCTAATGTTATACTAAAACATATATTTTAGTTCATCAGGGCAATANTAAACTTATCAAATCAAAGATGTGATCTCCAAAATAAAAGTATGGTCCCCAGTAAGAAAAAGTAGGAAAAACTTTAAAGAAAGCCCTGTGGTATTGGTGAAAACTTGAAGTATATGTTCCCTCCACCACCAAAATACTTAAGTGCTGCAGATCATCATAATGGTTTCATTTCTGAAGCCTTTGGAATGAAAGGAATTCATTCAGACATTACATGAAGACTTGATTATGCAATGCTGGTGGCCAAGCCCAATCCCTGCATGGAGACACTATGAAAGCTCTAGTGATGGGCACTGCAGTGGATTGATCCACAATGCATTGCAGGACCCTCTAGCAGCGCACAAGTTAACCATAATATTANAAAAAAAAAAAAAAAAGCCAGTGAGAATAACTGCTACGTAATTGTGACAATTTGGTAACCGCCATTCTCTTGGTTAGGAGCTTTAGCCTCAGTAGTTGTTCTTGGCTTGGGTGGCCAGTCTGGATCTACCATCAGCTCCTGTGCTAAGTGCATATATTTGGCTTTAGGAATCTTCTTTTTGCAACAGCACAAAAAGGACAAGAATCTCCCTCCCCAGCGATCGATCGCTTCCTATAGAAAAAAACAGAAACAGGAAAATTCTGGGTAACAGGATTCCTGTCCTTCAAGTTCGAGGAGACAAGATATGTCAATTCTAGGCATTATATCAACTGCTAGACAACTTTGCTTTTGTTAATAACACTTTGCAACCTTTATTATTGTGAAAACTTTTTTCAAGCATTTATATTAGCAGCACTGGTTACCCACACACCAATGAAATTCTTGCACAAAGCCACACCATGCATGTATAACAAATCCACCAGTCACACACCAACAGTTTATGCACAGATGTAGCAACAAGATGAGCGCACAACACACAGATAACAAGGCACATGACACTGCTTAGCAGAGATAAGGGGGCAGCAGGGCTCAAGCTGCTCCATGCATATGAACAGTTCCAACCTGTGGGGGGTGGGTGACCATGAGGTGGGACTCTCCCTGCTTGTCTCGGTTGAACACAAGCTTCCAGAGTATCATATCAAGGACGACGGTCTGCGAGAAATTGTGGTGGGTGGGAAGAATTAAAAGCACCAGTTCATTAGAAACATGCAAATTGTGTTAAATCTTATAATTAAAAAAAAAAAGTCAATAACGGTCATTAGAATCACAATCACAGTGCTCTCAATTATCAGGCAAATAAGGCAAATCCTTGCCTTGTAAACATGAATACATTTGCAGCCCTGCATATCAGTGCATTACTGAAGCCCTCACCATGTGGATGGATATAAGAATGGTACCAATGATAGAAGAAATAATATAATAGAAATCCACTGGCTTCCTTATTAGGATAAGACACTCCAATAATGCTACTTTAGTCAAAACTACTCTTGAAAGCTTTTAAAAAAAAAAAAGATTATTCATTTGATCATTTTAGATAAATTTTTAATTTAAGTCATTTAAAAGAAATCATTCAAATAGTCTTAGATCCGTATTTTAATTCATAATGATTAGGGAATATATCACTATATTGAATTTCAAATTTAGTTCAAATTTGGAGCCAATGACGTAAATGTTTAGTGCTTTTGCAAACCCAGTTGTATTCTAGACAAGCTGAATGTANGATCAGATGCGTATTGTAACTTTATCTTTGTGATGTACCCACACAAATAATTAAATTGTGTCTTACCAAACAAACCCATATTTCTTCTAATTAACTTCTAATAAGTGGTATGTTAAACACTTTTATTGGAGAAAATACTGATTTTAATTTTTGTTACAAGATTAGTGCAGATGAGCCTCAGCTTCATCAGACTACTGTATTTTTTATTAAGAAAAAACTCGCTTGTTATTTCATTTATAGGCATCAGACTAGATAGCGCCACTCATTTTCATAAACTGGCTCATGATGACTTGAGCTTAAAATATATATTTGTTGCTTATAAAATCCCTTATAAAGGGGGTGGGCAACGAAACTGCACATTTTGTTAAGAAATGTACCAACAAACTAACAAAATACAGTACATGACTGGATTGTCTTGTAGGCTCAGTCTCTTGTAGGTCCNGTCTTCTTAATGAGATTCAATCATTTGGATGTTGGTGCACAATAACCACCAATTGTTAAATTATAGTTTAGCATAGTATGCAAACTCCCAGGTATGATGTTAATCAAATAGTGCAGCTCTGGCTAACTCAGGTAAACAAGATGCCTAAGAAATAGTTATACATTAAAGACAGCATTGGGGAAATTGGTCTATTTAAATAAAATAAATTGGCACTAGAGTGCCTACCAGGTTCCCGGATTGACATGAAGATGAAACTGCCCCCTCCTTCTTGGCTCACCCGCTGAAACTAGTGGGACTGTCTATATAGTATCAGTGAATGAGACATTAGTTGTCTCAACAACCACTATATGGGAGGGTGCAGCCAAATTGTCGAGNGGGAGACACATAAAATCGAAATAATTAAAGGTGTTGTTCTACAGACAAAGACATAGATACACTCTTCTGCCCAGTTGCCGTAATTTAAAGATTTGCAGCTAGTTACAATGTGCAGATGTGGTGTCTTGCATAAAAGACTAATTACTGATGGCTTATACCACAAATAATTTCAAAACCTGGTGGGAAAACAAAATGATACACCATAGCAGCGAAACAATTGCACAAAGACAAAAAATAAAAATACAAAAACCTTTTACACAGAAAACCTAGCAAACTCTAGTATGGTAGTTTAAAAGGGTTAAATGTTTTTGTTTTATACAAAGTAACGCCATGCCATCATTTCCACATGCTTATTATAAATGGAAGCAACTGGAGACACTTTTGAAATACAGANTGCTACAAAATATGAAGGCAATGGGTGTCATTCAGCAAACACAGCCCATATTGCTTTTCAAAATGCAGCATGCCTTACAGCAGTAGATGCAACATTGCGCATATATAAATGCTCTGGAAGAATTAGCCAATCTGCTCTACAACTATTCTGAGCGTTCTCTTGCTTTAATCAGTAAGATATGTGTTTGCTAAAGCATCTTGAGATTATTGTCAACACACAATGGTTGCCTCCACTCTGTACAGGTGTTTCTGGTTTTCAGTCTTGGTTGAAGATTGTACATACCTATCAACTGGGTCTTACCTCTGTGACAGCTGAAGTAAGTGCATTCCCAAGGATAATGAAAAGCATTATAAGGCGCCAATGAAACGGGACACAGACCAACTACAAGAGAGAAGTGGATATAAGATATACATTTGTGGCAAATAGAGAAATGTAAAGATCGCAGGGTATTTATTANAACCCATCTTACCTCAAAGAAGTTGTCAATTGGTTCAACTGGGTACAGCATGAAGAATAATATTAAGGCATAGAGAGCCAACACAGAGCCTACAAACAGATCTAAAGAATAGGGGAAAAAAGATCATNTGTGAAGATAGCAGTAACATATTTAAGTCACATTGTAACTTTGCATGAAGCCAACACTGCACTAGTGTTCTTACAACCCTTAAATTAAACAAAATGCTTTTAAATGAAAGTTGTAGGTTCTAGGTCCAGCTGAACTTTTTAAACATTAATAAGGCTAATTGCTATCAACACGGATCATGTAGTATGCTGTATGGGAAACAGTGGTCTGACTCATTTCGAGAGTACATGCTAATTAATTCCAGAAAACTGCTAGGCGGGGTCGGACAAGAGAATTGGACAAGTTAAACCACGCTTAACATGAAAGCGCATTTAGATTTGATGGCAATTGAATAACAGGAGAAAAAAAAACACGTACAATTTTTGTAGCTGGGTTGGCGAAAAGGTTTTCCTTTTGAGAAAACAACTGCGACAATGAGATACTGGAAGCAGGACACATAGAAGAGAGTGGTGTTTTCATAATTTCTGATGTAGTGCTCATCATGTTCAGAAGAATTGTCATGATGAGAATTTGAGACATTGCAGGCACTAAATGAGAAGAACAGAGATGATACAAATAATAAATATTATTGGAGTAGGGTATACATTTCTTTCCTATGACTTAATGAACAAATCACAAAATACTTACTTGCTGTCAGTGGACCATATCTCATACCAAGGCTCCTGTTTTACAAGCAGGAAAGCAATGGTTTGGAATGCCAAGCAAATGAGAATTTGAGAGATAACAGAGAATAAGAGAGGACCCGAGATGAGACCAGTTGGGGGTCTCTGTGCCACCAACTCTTTTCCAGCAGGATTCAAACTCACTAGAAGGTAAACAAAAAGTTTGTTTCTATGTTTTCTCAAATAAAAGTTCCATACTTTATTACATTCTATTNTATAGTATATCCAGTACGTAGTGTACTAAAGAGGGCATTTTCTGATCACTTGCATTATAATACACAGGGCAATGCACAAGTGCCTACAGATGCTTAAGACATGAAGAGCTTTTGAAATGAAGAAATAGGTGGAGGAGTCGTAAAATTGTATGCTGCAGCATAAATGGAGCTGGTGCTTGGATTTGCAGAGTAAATGGATTTGCTGGACAAGTAAACGGGTAACACAAAACAATATCAAAACAAACTTCACGAAGCCCTTATTACCCTTCCCCGATTACATTCTACAGAAGATCAAAAGTTACAATAACAATGCTGCACAAATTCCATTCTTCATGTAATAAGTCAAGGATTGCTGTTAATAGCACTTATAAATAAATGACAGCTTAAATAATGTGCAGGCATAGCAGAAGATATGCTTTGCCAATATGAAATAAAATCTGACAATGTGTTTACAAGAGAACGTAAAGTAGAAATTTAACCCAGAAGTTTTTGTTGTTGCGTTTTTCCACTATACACATTTATAATTACAGGAATAAAAGGCTTAGGGGTATATTTACTAAGCAGGGAGATTGCAGTGAAATTCGAATTGGGGAAGTTGCCCATGGCAACCAATCAGATTTGAGTTCACATTCTCCAGAGTGTAAAATGAAACTGTAAGCTCAAATCTGATTGGTTGCCATGGGCAACTTCCCCAAATTCGAATTTCACTGCAATCTCCCTGCTTAGTAAATATACCCCTTGCTGTCCTGAATAGTATGTTTGATCTTACAAAAATAATTGGCCAAGTAACGGACATAACTAAAGACAAACTGTCGATCTAATATTGGGAATATGGATCGGCTGTAATAAAATTTCTTATAAAGTGCTCTGACTGACCCTTAGGGATTGCTCTACTATCCCATGGTCTGTCATTTATTTCTNCATAATAAAATCCTGTCCCTAAAANATAATCATTTCTCCTTAGTGGAATATTATTTTACCCTTTTTAAATANGTAACAGGATTTAATGTATGGACATTTTTCAAGTAGAAAATACCAATATTTTTAAAACCCTCACAATGAAAGTACTACTTTACGATTAGCACATAATAGAANTGTAAATCCAGTGTCTATGAAGCAAACGCTCATATCGGTACTATAGACATTTCTTTGTGCAAAANATGAAAGCTAAAGGGTAATATAATATGGTATATTAACAGTGGAAGGCAGGACAAATAAAACACAGAACAATTAGTATAGTCCAACCTGTAAATCAATATAAAAACACTCACTTGTGAACACAACTACTAATATGATTGCCAGATCTATGAAAAGAAACTGAAAGTCACCCAAATTGCTGAGTATCTAGAGGGAAAAAAACACAAGACAAAAATAATCAGTTTACTATTAAAAGGTAGATTGAGCTATCTATTTAATTGCTTCAAAACTGTATACATCGAAAGAAATGGCTTCCCATTAATATGCAACATAATGCCCAGAACAGAAAATAGATGTTATAGATGTTCAGAGCTAGACATAGGTGTTACTATAGCTATGGTCATGTCTAGACATTCAAACCCTCTGCATTGCCAGTAATGTCTGAATCAAAACGATCAAAAGAGGTCTTCTATCTCTCAAATGCAGAATTTAGATTGCCATCTTATCTTTTGTTACAGCTGTATAACTTGTAACAGAAAGGTAGAGAATACTCACAGAATACAGTAGAGTAACTGTAAAATACTGGATAATACTGTACAGAGCCATGAACTTAAAAACACAGAAAGATGTGATTAATGCTGCACGTCCTTCCCTGCAACAAGATATAGTACAAGATATAGAATAACTATGTCCAACATAAGAACACTGAAAGACAAACTATGCAATACAATTTATAGTTTTGACTGTTATATTACACACTTATTCCATGAAAACATGATTTAATAATGAATAAATATGTGATCCAATGTATACTGTGACTTCGGCTTGAGGTCAGTTTGCAATATAATTTTGCTGAAAGATAATAATTCTCCAATATCCTTGAGATTTAAATAACAGACATCTAGGAGACACTGTAAACCATTGGTTGTATTGGGTGCTGCGGAGCTGCTAACCATGGGTGATATATCAAAGAGGATCTATGGAAGGGAATGATTGCCCCTAAACTTAAAACTTCCCATCTAAAGAATCAGCACAGAATCAAATTAAAGAATTTGAGCCATTAAATTCAGATTCTTAAAGCTCCTAACAAGTCCCAGCTGAAACCTGAAAAACAGAGAGGATAATTTTCTGATCAGTACAGAAGCTGGAAATACCAAGGATGAGATGAAGGGATAGTATGGAACAATGAATGGAGAGGTAAACCCACCTAGTTGAGGCAACTGCTGTCAGAAAGACCAATTCCATGGCCGACAGAAAAAAAAATCTTGTCAGACTTTAGAGGCCGGGAAAAGAAGCAGAATGGAGCAAGATAGAACCACATTTAAGGTCCCCATGAGGTACATACCATGGACATAGAGCACGACCATTAAGAACCCAAGTCATAAAGGCAATACTGTATAAATGCCTTAAGGCTTGCCTAAAGAATGTTCAGATTCTCAAGTTTTTCAATATAAAACACTTTATCTCAAAACAGCTCACAAAAGACCAGCAAGTCCTGTAGTAAACCTGAGCTGCATAGCTGGCTCTAACAAAAAGGGACATCAACTCTTATTAGTAACAGGTTAACTAAATAAGATGATGTTGATCACCTCCATCTGAAATTAAAGTTTTTCATGGAGATGTCGCCAGCCGCAGACATTAGGGCCTAAATTCACTAAG
>JABWIB010007284.1:0-12554 GCA_016617825.1 Platyplectrum ornatum
ATTTTACACTTTCGCTTTCTCCTACTATAAAGTACACAAGTGAGTGATCCCGTGCTAAATATCGAATACTGCGCAATGCAAATACATAAATTATTTAAAAAAATGCAAATTACACAAATACAGATATTAATGTGGATTTGTTTGTGTGTGTATGTGTGTGTGTGTGTGTCATACTGCTTAATACCTTTAAATTATCTTTGATTGTTTGGAAATTGATGTTACCAGGAATTCTTCCTATTTGTTTTATCCACTTTCACACTTTACAGGTTATGGCGCTACTGTCATTTTTATCTACCTTAAACAGATATGGATGTGTTCAGGTCTGATGTTTACTGTTTGAAGTGCCCTGCTGATTGTAGGTTAGTGTTTGGGCAGGGAAGAGGTTAATGAGCGTCATTATCAATCACTAATGCTTTCCTAACGTGTCCAAAGAATAATCGAGCTGTAGAGGTCTGCATGCAGCCAGCATCTGCTGTACCAGGTTACAGATCCCATCCTCTCAGGCTGCTCGGATATTGGCAGTACTCTCACGTCTTCAGCTGAATTGTGTGTGTATTATTGGCATATAAAACATGCTCCAATCGTTATAGATCCTGGCTACATGGGGAATTTCAAATATAAATAACAAATGTAGATTTTTTCTATAGGAATTGCAGGTGCAGGACAGAGATGATAAAAGACACAGGNCATTCCTCATCNCTCCCATTTTTCCTGGGCNCTGCTATTCCCAGGGATATGTCCANCATAATTAAAACCATCGCATACAATAAGAATATATATTGTCATGTGTCTGAACAANGCCTCGTGTAGGTGCTGAGCCTGGATTTGTACATTTGGAAATGTCACTATGTGCATCAGTTCCCCATACACTGATACCCCAACTACATCCAAACTCACCACCACACCAGATTTAGGGCTATGTGCTAAACGTGTTATGTATATCCAGGGCTTATACTGGGCTCGTAAAATCAAACAAACACGTTGTATATCTTGACAGGGTGACACAGCACTGCACCTGCTTTTTGGTGTTTTGGGAGAGATCAGTAGGTGGGTTTAATGCGCCCCGTATGGAGCAGCCAGGAAATAGGGCATTAACAATAAAAATGTTGCAAAGGTAAAACAAATGTTGTAAATATTTAAGAAGCTGAGTACAAAGGAGCGCAGTGGATTGTAGATGTAGGAGTGATCACACTAGGGTGGAAAACTGGTTTAACTTGAGCACTGCTCTGGATGAAATGGTTAATTAAATGGCATTAAACGGTTAATTAATGTAAAGTACTAAATAAAAGTTACTGAAATAAAATACTTCTAGTGCAGTTGTACGGATCAAACCAGAAAATGCTGGAGATACTTATATGCTGTCAGGTGCACATGACAAGATCGTTACAGCGCATGTGCCAGAGAAATGACAGGACTGAGACACTAGAGCAAAGGCATACATTCAATATTCTATGTATAATCTCAAATGCTGTAATTATACCTGAAATATCCAACANTCAAATATTCATAGTTCTAATAACAGTCATTGTTATAGAATAGCAGTAACTTTTATAATAATGGTAATAGTAATATTGCAATGTAATACTGAATAGCCTAGCCTATCAATAGCATTTTAACTCAAGCTCTTGAAAACTTTGTTCCAGGAACTAAACTGCAAACAAATCATTTGTGAGATGATAGTGTAATACCTTTATATGACGTTTTATTTATAAACAGCATTTAACCCACAGAAAATTCCAGAGATAGATAAATAATTGGTAAATCTGCATTTATACATACAGTGATAATCATACAATAGCAAACTCTTACTGATCATGTATGGTTTTGGCAGCCATATCATAAGGTGTGGGGAAAGGTGTTTAAACTTGTATGGGCATTTGTTCTGGGAATGATATACGAATGGGAGGTGTGCATGTGATGTGTAACCAGAACATGTATTAGTCAATCCCTATGATTCAGTTAGGATCAATAGGTTCATAAATGATTGGAGTAGTAGTAGCACATATTATATAAACACTGGAAGGAGATATCAGCTGTTTGGTATTCTGAGCCAGCTAGCCAGTCCCAGTCTTCTGTTGTCAGTGGTGCTAGGGAAGACTGCTTCTGGTCTAGTTTGATATTCCAGGTTCAGCCTCCCATTCTCTAAGCTCAGCCAGGGGGAGTGTCGCCTCAGGCCAAACATATGCTTCTTTCCATTGCACTAATCCACCTTCAGCTCAGAGGAATAATTGCTGGAGTGCCCATAGATTCACATTGCATTGTCCCTAGCTGGCTCCCATCAGCAAGGCACACGCCATTTCAATCAACTCTATTCAGGATACTGTCTCCTTTTATCAAGCCCCAGACCTTGCAAATGATGGGAACATTTAACAAACCCCACCGTGTTGTACCAGCGTTACTTGGCACAGGGAGGCACGAGTGATAGGGCAGTGCTGTAACACATATGCTTCTGTGGCCATTGGCCATCAGGGTCTCTACAAGGGCTTATATGTAAAAGAGATGGACTAGCATAGTGTAGTTCCTGCATTGCCTGATGCTTGGGAAATTAGAACCAGATAGGACTAAATCCAATACAGAACAACTGCCTCACGAATATATTACAAAGTTCAAGCATAAATAATTTGCAGTACACATAGTACAGAGTCCACTGTAACACACCGTGCCCACAGAATGTAATATATAAGCGATATCCTCAGAGAGAAGAACACTACCTCCTTTTGTTATTCTTTAATATGGTATCAATAAAAGGCAGTCTAGTAGAAATCCCTCCCAAGATCATAGGTTAATAAAGTATATAAGCATCCATCTAAGGCAGGTCTTACATTGGTTGGTAATGTGAAGAAACATGATTGTATTGAAAGAGTAGTGGATAAGTGGAATGNTCTCTTGTTAGAGGGTGTAGAAACAATTTAGTTTTGATTTACATAAGTATATCCATATATAAAAATGTACATAAATGATCTATCTATTTATCTATCTATCTATCTGTCTATCTATCTATCTATCTATCTATCTATCTATCTATCCATCCATCTGTCTATCTTTCTATCGATCTATTTATCTAGCTCAACTAAATTTATCTTGTCAGAGCTGTTCAGGATAGTTCAGAAAGTTTGACAATCACTTCACATTTATTGCATATTACCTGACAGAAGACATGCCTACTTGCTTGTAAGTAAATGTGAAGAATAGATACACAGCAGTCTGGTACAGAGCTGGACATACATAAGTGGAAAGTGTAAACTAGTGAATTTCCATAATAAATGTTTTATGCAAGGGATCCTATCGTTTTTGGCAGCTCTATTCCTTATTGTAACAATGATTTGTAGAGTTGCGCTGATGAATTTTATCCCAGCATTGCACTCGCAGAGCTCTGGTGAAATCTCTCCATTGTATGCAAATACTTAGCGTTGTCTGTTGCAAGAACATATGAGCAATGTATGGGAAATCGAAGTACTCATAAGAGTCATCATGTGTCATGAAATAGGATATGGATTTATTTTGCAAACCTTATTATACCTTCACAGGGGCACACATTCTCACTACAGAATCCTGTATGTGTATACTGTTATCACACTGAAAGAGTATCTGTATCTTATTGTAGTTTTAATTTCAATTATTATTTTTCATATATATGTATCATAAAGATATTAGATGTATTACAATGATCATTATTAGTTATGAACATGTTTGTTAAATATGACCATGGGGAAGCTCTAAACTAGAAAAGTGCATTCACAAAATACAGGTGATAACTTTTACAGCTTATTAACAAACTTCTATTGGGGTCTGAGATAAGAGCAACAGTAAAATATACAAATAAAAGTAAAACCCTAAATAAAATAATAATTAGTTAATTATGTATATCTGAATTTTGGTAGAATAATATATTCATAGTTTATAGTTCGGCTGAGTTGAAGCTTCCCATTTTCTTCCTTAATCTGAAATATCTCAGTCAGTCAGTTAANATATATAGAGGTCATCGGACTGAACCACCACCTTCCCTTACAAAGCTTCAGTTGAGATTGTAGCCCTATAAAGAAGGGTTCGGATGACGTTTATCAGTATTGTGAATAAACTTGAACACAAAACTTTTGCAGTTCCATGTCATGTCTTCAAGTTGTACCTTTTCCCTCTAAAGGTAAATTATACCACCTTGAACTTTCTGTTTGGACAGAGATCACGGTCACTATATAAGGGAATCAGTGTTTATGTATATATTTATTTATGTGTAATTTAATGGGGATTGTACATATGGTGCGTCTGTTGAAAACCATTTTATTTTTTATTTATCTGGTGGTCTCGTTTACCTATTGTTTAGTGGTTTTATTTTATTTTTTTTGTTTCAATTTCCCTCTTAGTTCATGTGGTTCTTGGTAATTATTTAGAATACAGAACTTTGGGTTTCTTTCTAGGGAATTCATCATTTTTTTAGCCCTGTTGTAGCATGTTAAGACAACAATGAAGCAGCAGAACAAATAAAAAAAATAAAATGAATTTTATATATGATTAGTATTACGATAAGTCTTTCATTTCATGGAAGTGGAAACAAATCTCTCCATGTTGGACATTGACTAATGCTAGTGGTTTTAAATAAATAAAATAAGATAAATTAAAAAAAATAATAATCTTATTATTTGCCAGAATAAATGAGCATTATGTCTATTCAATATTTTGTTGAGATATATGATATTGTTGAAATGGCTACACAGGTATTGGAACCACAGGTATATATCACNGACCTTGGTGAAAGCAGAGGTGACTATATTATAGCAAGCTGTACAGGCAGTGCTTTTCCTAGTCTGCCGATGTATTATAGTCTTTTGTTGACCAGGTGAATAAATATTTGATACGCTTTATGTCGATTTTTTTTTTATTCAGTGGCTGTCTTTACCCAGGCGTGTTTTTGTCCTTGGCAGTATTTTTTATTCAGTATGGTTACAGTAATTGAGTTTAACTCTCCCTTGACAATTGCTCCTTGCAATAAGCAGCTGAACCCATTGTTTCCCTCAAGTATAATAAAAACTTATTTCAACTCCGAGTTCAGCGTAGGGAATCATTTTGATAGTTCTAGCTCAATGACACGCTAATAGACACTGTATTTCTTTTAAATATATATATATATTTGTGCAGGCTGGAAGAATAGCATTTTCTTAAACAAGCCATGAATCGTAAAGGGAGGTTAAACACAACAGTAAAGACAAACGAATAAACAGAAAGCACTTCATAGTAGCAGAGACCTGAACAATAGCACAACAACAGTAGCAACAGTATCATAAAAAAATAATAATAAAGTCAACTAAAGTAGAGATAAGGCATTATTGTCACTGCTTCTCCAGCGATCTTGCGTGTGATACACAAATAAGAGGGACACATATACCCTCCTGCGAATGGGTGTGTTGGAAGGATGCTTGGGGCATATTTGATAATTGCTTGGGGAATGTACAATGTTAGCTATAGGAGGCCCTTGCCGTTGTATAAATGAGATAGGAGGAGGTGGGTACCCCCCCCTAAAAATACATGATTAAAGTTCAATNGTGATTTTATACGCATGCCACTCGCTTGTTTATAATGAGTTTGGTTGCTTGATTTGATGTCAGTGTTCTTGTTAAGACTTTACATCATATTTGTTTCTGTATGCGATCTGTTAAAATAATATTGCTATGTGACGGATGCGGTTTCGTCCCAGATTAACAAGTGCATTCATAGATAAGGTCAATTCTCCCAAAACGTGTTTAGCAATGCAAACGAAATCGCTGAAATTACCGGTGATTTGGAGTTCTATTCATATTAGAGATGCGCTAGAATATCTTAGGCAGCCATGTAGGTTTATGGTAAGTTGTTTACAATAACAGTGCAATAAGAATTAACATTTTTTCATGCTGTTTGACGTTTCGTTGAGCTGTTGAAGTAACACATTAGATAAAGCACAAGATGTTTCATTTTGCTCNGGTAATCTACTTATAGAAGGCACTGTAAAATCAATCTTGCCAAGCTGAAGGGACTAGCACTCTAAATTCTATTTACATGAGCCAGCCAGTTCATAACAATGTTACATATTTAAATACAAATTGAAAGTGGATCAAGAAAATGCTTAGCTACAATTGTTCCCTATTTTTTTTACTCTTTACAGATTGGATATTTATAAATATACATTTCTATTCTGNGGAGTCTGGTTTTCTATAAAGTAGATGTAGGAATATAATGAGGTGAATGAACTCTAACTGTATATATTCTTGACATAAATGAAAAGCAGTGTATTGCAGCAGGTGAAGTGAAGCATTGTCTATCAAGGCTGTTTTTCTTGGCTGCTTCTCAGATTGTGTGTGGGATCCTCACCTCAGGCACAATATCATTCAGAGACTGCAATACACGGCTGCTCTTTCTGCAGCTACACATAAATACTCATTTCTAAACCAAAGCAATCTTATTAAATACTATTCATTCTTATATGGATTTGGAAAAGCTTGGGATCTTGTAAGCTACTGCACAATAAATGTGTGCACAGTGAACAATGAATAAAACACACTTTATGGTACAATCACTAGTGATGGTACAGAATATTTTACTTAAAGTCTAGTAAATAAATAACACATTTATAAGTGTGCGGTAATTGCATAAGCAAACGTGTGTCTGTGTGTATGTGTGTGTATATGTGTGTGTGTGTATATATATATATACATACAATTAATAAATAATCGTTTCAATACTTATGATATATAGAAATAAATAAGTAATGGAAGAAAGAAAGTGAAATCATTTTGCTTACTGTATCTTTAAATATGATGTACGTCACCTGTATTACCCTTATTATGTGTTACGTTTTTTCTTCGCCCCTTTCCCTCTGAAAAGCCCCAAAAAAGAATCGAATATTAATATAATTTGAGATTTAACTAGTGGAACAACCATAAGGATAGCAAAGCCCTGCGGCTGAAATAATATTAAAAATAGAAGGGATCTGACATTTGAGAAGTCAGTGGCTTGAAATACCCAGTTGTACTTAGCTAATTCAGTCCTTAACCTCTGGTTTCAAATAAATCAATTACAGTCTATTCCACTTCAGTTCAGAAGTGCACGAGATTTTTAGTTAATTGAATACAGTTTATCTCATTTGGTATACATTTTCATATTTTACACTTTCGCTTTCTCCTACTATAAAGTACACAAGTGAGTGATCCCGTGCTAAATATCGAATACTGCGCAATGCAAATACATAAATTATTTAAAAAAATGCAAATTACACAAATACAGATATTAATGTGGATTTGTTTGTGTGTGTATGTGTGTGTGTGTGTGTCATACTGCTTAATACCTTTAAATTATCTTTGATTGTTTGGAAATTGATGTTACCAGGAATTCTTCCTATTTGTTTTATCCACTTTCACACTTTACAGGTTATGGCGCTACTGTCATTTTTATCTACCTTAAACAGATATGGATGTGTTCAGGTCTGATGTTTACTGTTTGAAGTGCCCTGCTGATTGTAGGTTAGTGTTTGGGCAGGGAAGAGGTTAATGAGCGTCATTATCAATCACTAATGCTTTCCTAACGTGTCCAAAGAATAATCGAGCTGTAGAGGTCTGCATGCAGCCAGCATCTGCTGTACCAGGTTACAGATCCCATCCTCTCAGGCTGCTCGGATATTGGCAGTACTCTCACGTCTTCAGCTGAATTGTGTGTGTATTATTGGCATATAAAACATGCTCCAATCGTTATAGATCCTGGCTACATGGGGAATTTCAAATATAAATAACAAATGTAGATTTTTTCTATAGGAATTGCAGGTGCAGGACAGAGATGATAAAAGACACAGGNTATATATATATATATATATACACAAACTTTTCCAAAACAGTAATTCTATTATTTATGTATATGTATATATATATATATATATATATATATATATATACACACACACTTTTCCAATACAGTACAACTCTCCCAATTTGTCAGGGCAAGGCACAAAGGGACGCAAAACACTGTTTTTAAATTAAAATGCACCAAAAATACTTAGCTTTGCTTTCAGACAACTGATTTTTTACTTAGTTTGGACTAGAAATGTTTTATCTTAGAATAAGTTTTATAGATGGGCCATGTGTCTGATTCTGCTGTCACATGCTGCTTCTGTGTACCATAATTCTGCTTGTATGCTTTACATTTGCATGTCCTTTTATCCATCGCTGGATCAGTCGCAGTGACTCTACATTCCCATCCAAATATATTAACCCTTTCAATCAACAGGAATGACAGCCTCTGCAACCCCCCCACCCAAAAAAGAAACAAACAAACTATGGTATATATACTTTCATTGGAGGTGCTTTCTTTTAGGATAAAAGAAAATATANCTAAATCCTAACATTTATTTTGCAGGATGAAATTCACACATCACTAAAAAGGTCTTTTATGACATATATAATAGAAGAAATGTATGTTAATAACCCTATATAACCCAAATTGCAAACCAAGTGTCCAGTTCTGCTTCATATTTTTCAGACCATGCAATAAAATAATGTTGAATATAAAAAAAACCAAAGTACCATATATACAAAAAAACATAATAATTAATAATAATAATTAATATATCATAATACTAATGGTATGAAAATAATATTTATAATTTTTGTCATTATTTCTGCACCATACACACAGTCCAGAAAATTGTATGTAAACTGTAGTATAAAAGTCTCAAGACACATCTAACTCAAAATCAACTTTATTTTTGCAGCATACATAGGAGAACTCACTATGCAAGCTACCAATGAGAAGTAATGATGTTGTCATTATTATAACCTACCTATGTATGAGGTACATGAGGTTAACATCCACCACAAAGGAAACAGTTCTGGAAAACTAGCCTAGGTATGTACAAATGCCTCAGTAGTTTGCAACCTCATGGCTGTATTGTTGTGAGCTCACAGCAGTACTGCACTTTACTTATTCTGTCAACATTTAATCCACTGCTGTATGGGGTCTAGGTATAAAACTTGTAGAAATCTGGAAATACATACATTTATGCCACGCAAATTGTTGTACATATGGAAATGCAGATTTAAGATAGAGCAGGACTGTCCTATATGCCTGTGGCTATTTAAAACAAGACTATTGTTTATATTTGTCTCACTTGGAAGATTAGCGTACATTTATAATCTGGTCTTGTGCCAAATGCAGTCATTTCCTATATGTATTTTACAGCACAATTGATATTAGATCCATTGCAAACCTTAAACTTCATGTAATACACCAACATCCNGCTTTAACTTGTTTCTTGCTTTCTAACTAAAAGTAATCATTCACCTGTTACTGAATCTTTTCTACAATTCTCAGTTAATGTAGTAGTTTAATATACTTCAAAAGTATGGGTGGAAACTTACACTACGGAAAACTAAGGAAGGCTAATAGAGTATGAGAGGTGATGCAAAAAGCAGATATTCTGAAGTCAGATGTGGATTTAAAAAGAACAGAGCGACAGAGAGAACCTGACTCTCCTGGCAAGAGAAGCCCAATGGAAGGAAAGATGTGTGCATGGAGACCAGAGTCGATTTATAAATGCAATGGTCCCAATGCAGAGTTGAACACAACTGATTTCAGACCACACAACATGCTATACACTAAGGTGTATGCAATAATACCTTTTGGAAATTTGTGTATGTATTGCATGTAACATAGTCAAACTATGCGTATATACTTTGTATGAGTACAGGCAATTACACTGCAATCCAGACTGTAAATGGGTTCTGATTAATGCTCCTCTGTGGAAATAAAAGTGTATATATTTTTTTATGTTGTATGTAGAAATTAGTCAACGCATCCAAAATACTTCAAGAGNGATTTCCGACCCATTACATTGTGTTATGTTAACCCTCTGTTTCCCCTCTGGACATGATCCATAGCTGGACAAAGGCTATCAGGTTTGGATAGGGTACAGCTGCCATCACTGTACAGTGACTAGGTGCCTNCACCCCTCAAATCTCACTACACCTCAGTAGTGCTCATATTAGGATGACATGCACATGCACACTTTTCTTTTTCTTCTTAGCTCCAATGTTTAAATGAAAATGATGATGATTATAGTTATCTTTCTTCAGTATTAAATAATGAGCATACTACACAGTTTTATTTATGAATTTATTATTTATTTATTTTTACAAATCATAAGAAAACTTCATATAACACATAATAAACATGCTACATTTGGGAATAGATAGGGTATATTTACTATGTAGCGAGATTGCAGAGGGATTGGAAAGATGTTGCCCATAGCAACCAATCAGATTCAAGCTTTCAGTTTCATTTTACAATGAACTCGAATCTGATTGGTTGCTATAGGCAACATCCCCACTTTTGAATCTCACTTCAGTCTTGCTGCTAAATATACCCCCTGGTGATCTATTTTTATTAGCAGCATAATCCAACAACATCCATTGCAGTTGAATAAAGCAGAAACACCTACCATCTGAAAGTTCTCTTATAGATTAGTAAGCAACAACGGCTTAGCGACAAATGATGTTAGATTTACTAAGCTGCAGGAATGGAATAGTGTGGATGTTATCCATAGCAACCAATCAGATTCAAGCTTTCAGTTTCATTTTACATACTGGAGAATATGAGCTTGAATCACTTTTCCAATCCTGCAGTTTAGTAAATTTANNCCATAGGGTTGGATTTACTAAGCTGCGGCAATGGAAAAGTGGTGATTTTGCCCATAGCAACCAATCAGATTTTAACTGACATTCTCTAGTATGTTAAAGGAAAATATGATACAGAATCTGAATGGTTGCTATGGACAACATCTCCACGTTTTTATTCCTCCAGTTTAATACATAAGTGCCATAGACTCAGATGGCTGGAGAATGGTTTTCCATATCCTGAAGCATGAGAAAATGTGTGTATTAATTGATCTCTTATTGTTTGTTGCCTCTGGCAACAGCATGGCAGACTCCAACATACCTCATAGCACCATGTGCAAAACTCTAATTCTCTGGAATGACTACTTTTGCTTTCCTATTTGACAGCCTGGTATAAATGACTAGGTATAGTGATTGTCAGTACACTTACTTACTTACTTACTTACTGTCCCTATGTGGAACACAAATGTGCAGTGTTGATCTGGATAGGCCTGAACACCTTTGTTCTAGTGAATGGCTTCCATTTACTACAATTTGATCTATAATATTAGTTTCATAGGTTTTGAGACTCTTTTACGGTTACATATTTGCACCAANCTTTACCATGTTTATATTCTGTTTTATATATGTGTAAAAGTTTATACAAGTTGTTAATATATATATATATATATATATATATATATATATATATACATAACTTATTAGTGTACCGTGATCCTTATTCAAGGCTAACTAGAAAGTATTAAGGAATAAACAAAGGGAGTTTGAGCCACTTCAGCCCCGTTTAAACTATTCCCATAAAACGTTAACACTCCATGTAGAGATTGTGGAGTAGATTCCCTAAATGTGGATGTTATTCATAAGCAGGGTAATTCCTCACCAGACAGCAGCACATTAGTTTGTGGGCTAGCTATCCTATGAATGCGAAAGGGTCATACCGCAGCTGTGGCAAGCTCAGCTCTCTAATGAAGGCTCCTGCTCGCCATCAGTGTTTAGCTGGAGGCGAGCAATAGCCACAGGCAGTGGCATTGCCACCCAATGATAAAGGACTTACCCTATGTGTTAGAGAACAGAGCAGCTTTTAGATGAAAACTAATCACTGTTGCAGACACAGCCTGCGATCACCCCCTCCTCCCCTTTAATCTCAAGCGTTTAAAGCCAATCTTGAAGCTTTTAAATCCAATATATATATATATATATATATATATATATATATATATATATATATATATGTGTGTGTGTGTGTGTATCACACTGTATATAGATATATAGATATACTTGTATATTATATATACTGTATATAGATATACTTATATATTTAGACTTAAAATACATAAAAGCCAAATAAAACTAAGCACATACAAACAAACAATCCAGTAATAAATAGAGGCATAAATAATAATGTGCAAGAATTAAACAATGCTGTGTGATGAATTTGTAATGTCAAGTGTGCAAAGGCTGGACGACTTTCATTAACATGTCCTCCTAAATCACATTACTTTAAGTGAGCATGTGCAATTTTACCCATCAATGATTTATTTAAGCGCTGCAGGCTCAATTACATACAAACAGTGAATATAGTATGTTTCAAGCGACGTGGCTGCTGATTGATAAATTCACGTTTTACCGAGCATCACATCGTCATATAATTGCTTGTGTAATATACCTTTAACTTAATGGATGCCACCATTTTTTGGGGTGGGTATGGGATACGTGTGAGTGATGTACTTAACGATTTGCTGATTTTCGTTCATGAATGTTTTGAAAGGTTGTTTAGGTCCCTGAACAATGGCAAGGAAATAGTTAATTGTCACCTCTGATGACAGGACACTGTGAGTCACCATATTACAGCTGTATTTAGAAAAATTATAGACAGGAGCACTTTCCCATGTTTCCCACTGATGCTAAGGAAAAGCTTAAAAGCTT
>JABWIB010007285.1:0-16265 GCA_016617825.1 Platyplectrum ornatum
ACAAGAAGTGTACTATGTGAATAACAACTAGATTGTGATTGCTATGGGCAAAATCTATCATTTTCATGTTTTGTTTTTCAATATCTGTGCTGTATATATACAGTCTATTCAATAATAAGAAAAACAATGTAGTATTATTATTATTATTATTATTATTATTATAACATTCTAGTAAAAAGCAAAAAAAAGCATAGCTCAGAATTATAAAGAAAAATGATAGGAAAAAATGAATTAAAACAATAGATCTACTCATAGAAAATAAAATGATATACATATATGATCAATAAACAAGCGCTGCAGGTTAGTATAGGTTTTATGTCCTCAGTGGATACTAGTCTTGATCCATTTTTTTTAGGTTTGAATGCAGTAAAATGTTGCACTTACAGTACGGGAGCATATTATTGGGATTATTAATCCCCCTGTGTATGGCATCTGTTTATAGACAGCTAGTGCAAAGGCGTTTTCCACTATATTTGAATGAAAATCATTTCACTGTCAAAGTTTCAGAGCATAAGTATTTCCTCCTGGAATCTTACACCAGGAAGAGACCATTTTCCTGTCTCACAGGGGAGACAAAAACAATTGTCACGTCCCAGTGTGTACTAGACTGACTATTTTCACCTATTTTAACTAAGTTATGATTTAATAGCAGAACACTGATTCACATTTTTGGCAGGCATTTTTTAATATACAGGTTGAGCATTCATTATGGATAAGGTCCTTTACGTAGTTATCAGATAAAATGAAAAACTGATGAGGTCACTGACAAATAGAGAAAGAATGTGTGATGTCATTAGGTAAAACAAAAAGAGTGAATGAAATAAAAAGAGTGTCCTCTCAGGAGAAACCAAGAGTCTGCAACATGGGGATTTGGTGGAGGGCATGTTTCATGCAAATCACGCACCAAATCCCAAATGGAGAAACTCATACATTACATCATCATCATGATATGAATGAATGGGTGGGTGGGCGATTCATAGTGAGGATCACTGCTGAAGGCAGTCATTTACATGAAATCACTGCCTCAACTCAGGTCCCAGGAAATTTGCTAACTGTCCCGATACACCAGGAGAATGGCAAGAAATTTGAGTCTGGATGTCCCAGGAGAAAGGCTGCAGCTCTGCCTTTAAAAAAAGAACCATAAAAAAGAAAAGATACCATAAAAAAGAAACATTTTAAAAATGTGACCTATAAAAACAGAGCATGTACCATTCCAGTGCTCCTATGCCCACAATTCATGGAAAAGGCAACATTAGCACAATGTTCTGGAATATAAAACAATACAAAACGACAATGATGCTCATATATATGAAGGTCAGGCATGACAGGTTAAAAATGTTCAGCCTCTGTACGTCAACACAACACTGCAACAGCACTTCAGCGAAATGAGAAATAAGCAATCAAAGATAATTTGGGCATATTATTGTCAGGTTATGTTAACTTGACATTTTGACATCAGTGGAATACTAAATCACCTGAAGATAAGTGTGATACATTGTATTTCTGTGAGAGGAATGCATTCTACGTATGACAAGTTACATGAAAATAAAACCAAGCAATAAGAAATGAAATGAAATATACTGAGGGAGAAAAAACATATAATAATTGGTTATATAAATAAATATAAATTTACATTGTAAATCAATGTAAATCACTGCCTTCAGTCCCTATTGTTACAATGGAAGGTCGGACTTGATGATGTCAAGTACAGCCCACCCACTGCAAAAACATTTGTCGCCCAGGGGGCGGGCTTCATGATTAAACAAATCACACCCATAACCCTACTCCATGCTGCTGGCTTTTGGTTTTTCCTATGTGGCAACACAATAAAGAAGAATAAACACCTACAGGGGAAGGCAAATATAATAAATAATAAATTAACTAAAAGGTGGTGAGGGTAAATAGCACATAGTCATTAAGACATATAAACAAATGACCCTTTCCAGAACATCTATTTAACACAATGCTGGCAGCAAGAGGAAGTTCCTCCTTCCCTCCTCCTTAGAAATCCTAACATCATGATCATCTCTTCCCATCTGATTTTAAATATCATCAAAGGTGCAAAGTTGTATTTCCTGTTCTAATGATGAGTTTAAAAATAAAACCAAAAATATGGTGCTAATTTTAATGTCTGAAAACTTTAATGTAAACTGGAACTATAACTGTTAAAGGAATAAAAAGATGATCAATCATAATATACACAGTAGTCCAGTTTAACAAAAGTGTAGTCTGTTAACTGTTTTAAAATTAATTCTTGGCATTATAGCATAAAAAAATTCCATTTAAATGATTTTTTTTTATCAATGGCCATGTGGGGTAGCAGTATATTGCTACTACACCAGCATTTTTTATCAATGTATTCTTTTGTTGTGCCCCTAGGGGCCGCTGTGCCTCTTACTCCTGTACTCATTCATTTTCTGCACCTGGGTGCCTAGGTTAAATGGGACTCCTCTTGAGCACCCAGTTGCTGGTCATTCTGTCATCTGCTCTCACCTGGTCCTTCCTGTTGCTGTGTTCTTGTTTGGTCTGTTCCTTGCTCATCACTCCTCCAGTCTGTCCTGTCTTGCCTCTTGGATCTCAGCTGCCTATTCCTCAATGCTCTGCTCTTGTTGGCTTGTGTTATGTTCTCTGCTTTACTTGTTCTTGCTCATCTTATTGCTATTTACTTTTTACTCCTGTGTTTATTTGCTGCCTGGTTAATTTTGCCTCAGTTAGTCTCTGTAACCTGCTGTCTGAATAAGTCTAGGCCTTATTTCCTGCCTTGTTTCCATTCCCTGTTATCTGTGCCCTGCTTTTATTGTACCATAGTTGTGTGTTCACTTCTCTGTATATTAAAACGCTTTGTCTCTGCATTTCTGCCTCATTGTTCTTGCCTTTTTACCCCTGAGTTCCTAATAGCCTCCTCCCGAGCCTTTTAGCATCATGCCTGGCTTTACAGCCTTTCTTGGTCTGTTTCTGCGACCTCATTGGCGCTTTATCTCTGCTGTTGCTGTCAAAGGCTCGCCCTCCTTGGTGTATGGACCTTTTGTGAGCATATCAGGCTAAATCGCAGGGATACACCTTTGTCTATAGAAACAGTTGAGATCTTGCCCAGGGGGTTCTTCACTGTTAGGACGCATGGACAGCTTTACAGCTCTCAATTTGGAAACATTTACATGTGACCCTATTATTGGACTCTTATTGATTACAGTTAGGAGCCCCTTAGCAGAAAAGCCTTTACGGGGCAGGGGGCTTTTACATGCTTGCAAGAATGTGTAACTGATGTGTAATTTCTGCATTTTATTTTATACCCCGTTCACACAGACTACCCTGGTAAATCTGTTTTTAATGAGCAGAGTTGTTAGCTGTGGATCTGAATTACCCTGGTAATTAACCTTTGTTACAGTACTGAATTACCCTGGTAATTCACAAACTACCCTGGTAATTTACACACTACCCTGGTCCTACACCGTTCACACTGTAACCAAGGTAGTTAGTAGTAATTTTAGCGCGTTCACATTGAGCACACTACCTGGGTAATTCATACAACCAGGGAAGTTGGCTGAATTACCTAGGTAATAGCCCTCTATGTGAACGGGGTATTATAGATAGAATAGCATAATTGGTCACTAGTAACTGCAGTGATGCTGGGGCATTTTCCCTGTTTGTTTTCTCTGTGTAGAGTTACCCCTGCCTTTCATGCACCTTCAGTTAATTTACAAATTGATTTGAGTAACCACCATAAAAAATAGCTAAATGGCCTGTCCTCGACCTTCTTTCTCAATGGCATTCCTTGTTGCCCTTAACACCTCCTTCCTCTTAGCAGCGTGAAGTACTGGTTAACTCCTGTTTCTAGCTTGGAGGCCTCACCCATCCCCTGATCCAACGGTTCCATCTTGGAGCTTGCCTCAGTCGCTCTCTTCAGCCATTCTGACACCTTCTGTCACCTCGAGATCTTTCCATTATTCTCTCTCTAGATGGTGACATACTTAGCAGCAAACTGTCGACATCACAGCACTTTTCCTACTCAGACTCTCCTTTTTAATGAATCGCCTCAGGACCACCAGCCAATTCCATCGCTCCCATGTTTTCAGCCAAACATCACCTGACCTCATCTCTCCCTGCTGGTGCTGAAAGTAGGTACAACCAGTCAGAGATGGTTCATGCTTTTGAACTTGGCTTGGCTTCCCACAGCTTGTTTACATACTTGATTTCATTGCTCAAATACAATATTTTCTCTGTCGGAAGTTACACATTAAAAAGTCACTGCACATACACTCGAGCACCAGGACCAGTAACGGCTTCCTATAATAGTGCCTGGCTCTCATCTCATCCTGGTTCCTTGCTATAAAAGTGACATATAGTGATAATCTAAATGTATAATATAAATTTTATGCTAGGCAGGCTCGCCACAATGACAAGCGAGTCTGGCTTCTATAATTAACTCTAGAAGCAAAATGTTAGTAAATAAGGCTCCAAATCACTAATGATTGATTAATGATTGAGTTAAACCATTTTATCATAAGGCACACATATTTAGGCAGAGGCTTGTAGTATAAAAAGCCCTTGTAGTCATCACCTGTTTGAAGTTGCGAAGTCTTTATTCACACTCAAATAGCTACAATTCTAGTTGGAACTAAATAATATGCCTATTCTCATGGTAACCATCTTCACTGGTTAACATTTGTTAGATCATTGACAGAACAGATGGATGAGAGACAGTAGTAAATAAAGATTAAATGTCAAGTATGCAAAGCCATGTTCCTTCAACACATTTAGATCTTTAATTAATGTACATGATAAGTATCTCTACAAAACAATTCTAAATATAAAACCTCAGGGAAACAATATTGAACTATAAATTCCACCACACAGCTAACGACAAGCGTTAATGTAGATTGTGTGTGCAATATTATAATAGTGTAATAAATAGAAATGCAAAACTGTCTGAAATTAAAAGTTGTAAAACTAATAAGGATGAAATATATTATATATGTGTATTGTCATTTATTTTATCATATTGTGAGAAAGTATATACAAATTCAGTGTGGATGAAAAAAGACATTCACTAAAGGTCAAGTTTTGTGGTAAGAATTTATCACCGTTACTCATCTGTTTTTTGTGGTGTGGCTTTGGGGTGCTTTTAAGTGTTCAGTATTGGGGGTATATTTACTAAGCTGCGAGTTTGCAGTGAGATTGAAAAGTGGGGATGTTGCCCATAGCAACCAATCAGATTCAAGTTTACATTCTCCAGTGTGTAAAATGAAATCTTGGTCGGGTTAGTTTGGGGTGTTTTTCACATGCGAGTTGTGGCGAGTTTTAGGGTGAACCTACATTTTGAGTTCTCACCCTGACGCGTTTTTGTTCTCACACGGGCGAGTTTGTCTTTGCACAAACGAAGCAAAAATACCAAGAATTGTACAGTTGTATGTGTAATACGCATGAACAAAATGTGTAAAGGTTTTGTCAACTTTACAAAATAATGTCAAACATTTGTGACAAAATCAAAGATGTTAATTTTATTATATAATAACACATTTTTTGTAGGAAAACTGTCTTTAAAATTTGAACGATTACAATAATAAACATATTTAATTTCAATATAGGAGTAATGACACAACAAAACAAAAACACATAAAGGTCACACTTACAGAAGGATCTAGTTTTAATGGTACATTTAGACCTCAGAACTATGTTTGCCATAATCAGTTTAGTACCATATTATGTTAAAGAATAAACGTGTAGAACATGTTTTTGAGTTTAAAGTGTTAAAAAACACATACACACTTACATGCAAAAAATGGTATGTGAGATAAAAGGTTGATGCCTAGCGAGATTCTAACATTTGCATACAAAAGCAGGTCTGTTTGTATGGCAAGTTTTAGAAAACTCACATGCTAGTTTTGGGTGAAAATCATTCACAGCGCATAGTGAATACTAGTGAATATCAACTGTATGTGAGTATTGAAAAAACTCACCCTGGTGAGTTTACATGAGCGTGTTTTGAGTTTTACATAGGCGAGAATTTTGAAACACGACCAATAGTAAATACTAAACTCACCCTAAAATCAATTTTCGCCATAAAATATGCCACGCTCCGGTGAGAATTCAAACTCGACCTTTAGTGAATTTCCCCCATAGCCACTAACTGTCAGACTGTCTCCTGTTCCGCCCCTAGGGGCCGCTATGGGACAGTGTTGCCGCAGTGATCCCGGCTCTCACCAGAGGGGTCACTGTGGCACTCTGGACTAATCACTCATTTCATACACCTGTCCTGGGCCTATTTAGGCACTCATGATCCAGCACTCTGTCTGGATCATTCTTGTCCTGTCTTGTGTTATCTCCCTGTGCTCTCCCGTGTCCTGCCTCAGCTCTCTCCCGTGTCCTGCCTCAGCTCTCTCCCGTGTCCTGCCTCAGCTCTCTCCCGTGTCCTGCCTCAGCTCTCTTCATGTTCATTCCGTTCTCTGCCTAGTTGTTGTTTTTGTTTATGTTCATTTTAACCTGCCTCTGTTCTCTTGCTTCTTGCTCCTGTTTATGTTCATTTTGGTATTGCCAGTTCTGTTTGGTCTGTTTTTGAAAATAAATCTGTTCCCTGTCAGTTTTTGTTGTTGTGTGTTTTGGGTGTTCCTAACACTAACCACCTTTATGGTTGTGACACATAGCCAATATATTCTAAGAAGAAACTTAATAAATTTATTTTAGGTATATTTTAGTTTACATTCATAATATGAATAAGTCCTTAAAAAAGAGGATTTTCAATAAAAAAATGTATGGGTTCTGAAAAATTTTGAAGCATTTAGCTTGTTTTAGCAATAATCGTACAGTATATAGATTTCTATTCACAAATTTATTACTACATTTACTAGGGCTTATTCAGTGATGTTCATACATATCGTTGAGGGCAAAAGAGGTGTAAGGAGCTGATCCAGAGTTTCAGGTGTAAACGGTGTGCGAATGCAGGGTCCGATCTATCCAGAGGTGCATGTTTTAGCAGGAACATGCTCCTCGCATAGGACGCAAAAAAGGAAGCCTACAGCTTTTTTTAAAATTTCAATTAGTAATTTGCAATGCCAATGTGTAATAGTTATTAATACACAGCTACTACACTGCCATTTTAAACAATATAAAAAAGTTATTATAATAATTTATTTTCTACCTTAGAAAACAGATCATTTTGTGATAGAAAATTACCTGCGTTCATGACTTGCACCATCTTTGAAATGGTCAAGCCATAATGGAAAGTCTACTTTTCTCATTTAAATAGTGCTCAGAGCAGTCGGATGTGTAAGCAGATAAATGGACACCTGTGTGACCATCTTTCTATGCATGCTCTAGATCTGCACATGCGTAGTTCCCATTTTCCCTGTGCATCTGCCTGGAAAACAGGGAGATGTGCAGCTCTGGATACCTCTAATATCCCATTCACACTTCTATGAAAAACCCAGATATTTCAGGCCAATTTGGGGGTTGCCTGAGATCCAAGGTTTTTCGCAGCAGTATGAACAATATATTTACCCGGTATCTTAACCTGGATAAAAAACAAGTTTATTCCCGGGTCCGACCTGGGTCGCCCATAATGTGAATGGGAGACCTGGCTTTTTTATTGTTAAAGAATAGGGGGAGAATAAAAGTAGTAGTCAAAATGGCAATGGGATGGCAGTGTGAACACCGTATAAGTGTAAAACTATGTTGCAGCATTTATTTCGAAAAAATATGCAAAGAAATCACTGAGTGGAAAATCCTTAAATCCCCTGCCCCAATTCAGTATTTGTTGATTTTTTTTAAAATAAAAAGACATTTTAAAAATGTGGTTTTTATTTAAGAATTTCAGACATATGAGATAGATCTTAGTGATTAGAAAACAGTCTACATTTAGACCATTATTATTACATGAATAGCAATGAGTTACTTTTCATACATAAAATATTAATTTATGGGCAATAAATGATGGCTCATTTAGATATTGTACTTATAATTATTTATTATGTAATGAAAGAATTATATTCAGTTTTTCTCACAAAATATTAAAGATTTGCAAATGTTTATCAGAGCTGTGAGATTCTAGATAAATAACACAGAGTACTGTACTATAGTGAATTTTCATAATATCATATTCATTGTCTCACAGGATATTACAATTTTACCAGCACTTATGTACAATAACATAACTGGGGTCATAAATCATAATGATCAGATGATTGAGAACTAATAGATCTAATTAGGCATTTCAGACTGTTGCATAACTGAAATTGGTAAGGTAAATTAGTTCATCTTTTTTCATTTCTTTTTTTTTTCTTCTTTTTTTTTTTTGAAGCACTGGCTGGCAAATGTTATTTACAACTATGTATTATAAAAGATTACCATATTAGTCAACGCTCCTTCTTCAATAATTTATGAAATGTTTCCCCCTGTAGACCTATAATGAATAATTATGAACTTTTAACATGTTTTGGATACAGTAGACACTATATTTGGCAGTACTGTAATCCCTGATAGGAAATTTGTTTGCAGTACTACTTAATAAATGTAAAACTGTGATATAATATATAATCCTTACATATAAGAAATAAAACGAAATGTATACAAATCAGCAATAGAGTATGCAATACACAATAACATGTATTTAAGCATTTTCGGAATTGTCCGGTTGTGACACATGTGCAGTACTACTATTCTGGAACTTAGAAAAACAGACGTATTTAGAAAAGCAGAATAGACGTACTGCGCATGCCCCGGGACCGGACTGATGGCCCCGGGAGCAGGTAAGTGTATTTTCTTTATTATTTTTCTTTATTGTATGGCTCATTAAGGAGATATAAGTGTGTTCAAGGCCAGCGCTACTATTAGCAAATCTTAGGCAGCAGCCCAGGGTGCCAAATTAACCTTATATACCATGTTGTCACTGTAGAGGAAATAGGCATGTAAATTCCAGCAAGCAGGGTATTGTCTATATTGATATATATCACATGCATGTTTCATCAGTAAAGGGGGGGTGGGGGTGGTGCTACTTTGTTTTGGGTGTTAATGAGTTCAATCTTTGTGGCTGACACACTAGTTATAGAGAATCTTCCCTGATAATGAGTACTACGGAGCATTATGATGATTAGGATGATCATGAGAAATATCACATGGATACTGATCGCATACCCATGTAAAAATAAGAAAAAGTACCAGATATGCCAAGAGACTTATTAAGTTATCTGTCAGCACAGTCATGCTAAACTAAATAGAGGTGCAGTCATTAACCATCTAAATATCACTAACTATAAAATGCTGTAATGTACAGAAACGGTCTTCACCACCCACATCTTTATCATCTTTCTGTATATATTCATGCAGCTGGATAACATTTTCAGACGGTAGCTGAAGAAATTATGTAAAAAAAAAACATTGTTAGAAATAGAAAATAATCTGGTACTACTACCATGAAGTTATTATTGAATTGGGTTTAGAGCCATCCCCCAGCTGTACTAAAAGGTTATACTTAAAGTCACCTTCTCCTATGGAAAATGTTTAATAAATAGTAATAAAATAGTGTTTAATATTCCACAGGTAGATGTACTGCTTCTCAAAAACTGTCTCCAGCATCTTCATCGTCCTACTTATCCAGACAGTTCATACTTATTTGCAGACATGCTACTTTGTATCATAGACTTAACTAGCAAGAAACATTTTGAGCATTTTGTATACTGCTATGTTAGTTAGAGATAAATGGTTTGAATTTGGATGAATCTGACAGATCCAAACTGAGGCAGATTTGAATCCAGGTAACAAATTTGTATCTACATTCCAGGAAAAACTTTATTAACATTAAAATGTTGATTTGTGCGAATTTGGGCCTTTATTTATATATCAGATTCTGGTAATTATAAAGGGATCTACCTAAAGAATCTCTCAACCATTTGCTCATATATGGAAAGAAAATATAATGAACTATGGAACTATGAGTCAAGTAGTCCTGACTGAATTTATCCATACTGTATGATCAAGCCTTCAGAAAAACGAATTCCCACATTAAAGGGTAGATTTTTTAAATTGTCTTTTCCTATTGGACAGTGCCACATCTTTCATTGCACTGGTCAAACAGCCAGTGTTGACTGAATTACAGCAGTGCACTAGACCCCACATCTAAGTCTTTCTAGATCTCAGCATAATTCACTTCTTCCCATCACCATGTTTTTCTGTGTTGACATTTTTCTAACATGTTTATGTAAAGTTATTTCATATTTTTTAGAGGTCCAACTATTTGTTGTTAAATGACACACTGTCACATTCCATTATGCTCTTTAAAAGTATCTAGATGTGTGATGTCTGACAGAGAATGCTAATGTCTTCAATTATTGTTTTATATTGTTGCTCCATTTTCTTGATGCATATTCTACATACCTGTTTTCCATTATTTCCATTATAGACTTTACAGGGAAACTTAGTCCTGGATTTGCACTGCATTCAATTCAAATCATGTAGTATGTCTTGGCCAATAGTGTAAATCACCTTTTCAAAAATGGCAACTTTGCCATTGTATTCTATTTTGTCTACTTTATCGGTATCAATGATTAACTTCAAGGTCCAGTGAAACGTGGCACATCAGCTTTTGTATGTGGACACCTTTGTTCATTGTATTGTGTTCCTTGTCTGACAATCTCAAGGTCACTTCAAGAATGTACATTAATTTTTCTATGGGTGCAACTTCATTTACTGGTTTTGTCATTGTTTTCTATTCAATATCTAGTTTATGTATATCAACTTCAAGGTCAATCCATTAGTGTACATTCGCTTTTCTCTGGGGACTGCTCTGTTTGCCAGCTTTGTGTAAAATATTTTTATTGAGGTTGCAAAAATGCTGGAAACAATCAATTGACAAACACATTAACAGACATTTAGGGGGAATTCAGTAACGGACGATTTGAGAAGGCATTTCAAATCGACTTCATTCGCTGGGATTTGAAATCGCCAAGGCTTGGCGATTTCAAATCCCATTCGAATGAGGTAGATTTGATTTTGGAATTTGAGCTGAAACCCGTCGATTTGGTATTTATTTGCAGGGATTTGGCCAAATCGACAGAAGGATTTGAACATTACCTCATCATTGTCGATTTTAAACTACTGCTGTAATAAATTGATCAACAGGAAATTACCTGGCACAATAATACAGGGTCAGAAGTGTCTGTTTTGTTTACATAAGGTATGAATAACATATAAATGAAAAGGTAACGTTTTTTGTTTGAGAGATAAAAAGCAATATGGTTCCTTAGAGTGGACACACACAATTATTCCATTAATGTCCAAATAATAAGACAGCAATCAAAAATTACTTTTATTAATTTGAAATTAAAATCATAGTATATCCATAGTAGATTAAGCGAAATATGAAAAATACGGAATTAAAGGTGTAAATAAGTGTTGAAACAAGTGTTTACAATAATATTAAATAGTGACGTTCCCAGGTGGATTCATATTGCTATGTATAACAGTATGAGTGGGTACAGGGCTAAGGAACTAAATTAAAATAATAGTAACCTTCTATTGATCTAAGGTGGAATATATGGTGGGTCCCTGTTTCCAGCACAGGGTTCTCCCATCTCCTGTCCTTGTGACAATGTGACAGGATCAGTATTACATACTGACTAATCAGTCTTTATAAAATTATGCTCAGCAGCATCAGTCGCTCTGTAAAATAAATCCCATTCAAATCATCATAAATTCATTTTTAAATAAAAAAGAGACAACAAAAACAGTTGCAACATGACATTAAAGATGAAAAAGTATAAAAATTTACAAAATAAGTGGAGTTGTTGCCCATAGCAACCAATTCTAGCGCAATTATAAACTAGATAATCAGCTAGAAATCTGGTTGCTATGGGCAACATATCCATATTTCCTTTTCTGCAGTTTAATATGTCTAGCCCTAGGTCTAACTTAAATGAATGTCAGACTGGTAACATTATTTTGATTATCTGCTTAATGGCCTAAATTTACTAAACTGCAGGATGGGAAAAGTGGGGATGTTGCCCATAGCAACCAGTCAGATTCAAGCTGACATTCTTGACATCAAGGATGTAAAATGATACTAAGAGCTAGAATCAGATTGGTTGCTATGGGCAACATGCCTACTTTTCCAATACCACAGTTTAGTAAATTTAGGCTTATGAGTCTATTTCTGATATGTAAACCCTGGCCTTGTCACAGAAATGCTAGGTGATTTCAATATTATTTTAATATTATGCCATATGTTTAGTTTTTTGTTTTTTTTTACAATTATTGATTAAGTGTCCATTGGAATATTAGTACAGCTACTTTTGTAATCAAACCATAAATGAAATGTTTTTTCTCCTGCCAGTCTACACTAGAGTGCCTTTTAATTAGAGGTTTATATCAGTACTCAGGAAAAATTCCCATTAAATGAACAGTGTTATTTTCTGCTAAAACAGAAAGAAGCCTCTGTTAAATATGCATGTTCATATATAGTTGTTTCTACCCCTGCTTATCAATCACTCTGACCAGCTTGACATCATGAGTGCTCTTCTCCTTTTTGAGTTTCACAATTGTTTTTTTTTTTTTTGCTGCCAGAAAAATGCTGATTGACCTAAAATTTTCTGGATGGATAAACTGATGATATATATGTGCTGACAATATGTTTGGGCTTTTATTATTTTTTGTATAAAGAATGTTGTCTTTTTTTAACATTTTGTCATGAAAATAAATATTGTATTCTTCTGTTTGGTGTAGTGAGAATTTTGAATGTGATGCGATGTTTATTCAACGCTAGCTCTAACTACTTTCAAAGGTTTTGAAACTCCAATAAAAACTAAATTACAAAAAAAAAAGAAATATAAATATATCTAATTTTTCTTAATAACACCGTCTTTTGTAGCGCATCAATCTAGCAAGGTCCTTGTAGGTTCTCATATCAGAAATCAAGAACATTATTACATTAGTCTATGTGGTTTTTTATTTAATTTCTTGGCTCACAGCGTTCTTGTCATATACCTCATTGTCTGTATATTTGAACAAAAATCAATATGTCTGAAACATCTCTATTCTTCCAGAAAACAAAAATCTCATACAACAACAGGCTCTGACAGCATTGAAAAATAAAAATATCTGGATGTTACTTGCTATTATCTGTAAAGTACTGTAGCAAGCATGTATTAGATATCAATGATCAATCTATCATGCAACAGAAGCGATTTCATCCAATTACCTGGAGTCTTCACAATAATAATGTTACAGTAATCCGTAATCTGGTTTATTTTCATAATCTTGACCATTTAGTATAATTCACTTAAGTAAACAGAATTCTATTTATATAATTTCCACTTTGGGGGGGATATTCAGTTGATTTTGTTGTTCAATTCCTTTTAGGTGTTTTAGTTAGTCTTTAAAAAATCAGACTTATCTTATAGTCTAGTACAGGAGGTAAATCTACACAGGATCCAATCAACAAGCCAATAAACGTAGCAAATGTACGATTTTCCCCATACCAGTTAGCTATTAAATGACCCCATATCAGATACTTAGGGCTAGATTTACTAAACCTCAGAAATGGAAAATCTGGAGATGTTGCCCATGGCAATCAGTAAAACATTATCTCCCACTTTCCTATTACATACTAGGGACCGTCAGGTATAATCTGATGGGTTTCTATGGGCAACGTCTTTATTATTCCTTTTTAGCTGTTTTGTAAATTAAGTCCTTACAGTCTTATTTAAAGTGGTAAGGAAATGACATAGTAACATATGCGTGTGCGCATATGTTACTATGTATGCCATTTATGCATGAAATCTTCGTATATGCCGTACCAGGGGTGTAACTACAAAAGGCTGCAACAGTACATATATTAAAAAAAAACACACACGGGGCTACACCCCCACTCCCATCTCTCTCCATCACCCCATCACCATCTCTCCTTCCCATCTCCATCACCTCCACCCCATCTCCATCACCTCCACCCCATCTCCATCACCATCTCTCCCCTCCATCTCCATCACCATCTCTCCCTCTCCATCACCATCTCTCCCTCTCCATCACCATCTCTCCCCTCCATCTCCATCACCATCTCTCCATCTCCATCACCATCTCTCCCCTCCATCTCCATCACCATCTCTCCCTCTCCATCACCATCTCTCCCTCTCCATCACCATCTCTCCCTCTCCATCTCCATCTCTCCCCTCCAACACCATCTTTACCCTCCATCTCCATCACCATCTCTCCCTCTTTATCTCCATCACCATCTCTCCCCTCCATCTCCATCTCTCCCTCTCCATCACCATCTCTCCCCTCCATCTCCATCTCTCCCTCTCCATCACCATCTCTTCCTCTCCATCACCATCTCTCCCTCTCCATCACCGCTATGCACTACTAGGAACGGGATCCCTTTAAATAGGATTCCGTTCCCAGGACAAATCTTTCTACAGTGGGGCCGGGCCCGGCCACCGGTACCGTGACCGGTCCGGGCCCATTAGATTTAGCCCCATCCTCAGGCCCCGTAGCTGCCGCTACGGCTGCTATGGCGGTAGTTCCGCCACTGTACTGTACCACTCATAAATAAGAATCTGGTCCATATTATAAAAATGTAAACTATCATAATATTTTGTTATATGTAAGCATTATGTTAATATAAACTATAACATAAATATTAAGTGGGACTTTCAAGACAAAACATTACACCCACTGACAAAAAGTTCTAAAGGGAATTCAGCAGGGGCAGTGTGATGCTTTGAAAATGTTCCTCTGAGTAATCTATGGTTCTGACATTTATATGGATGTTACATGAACAATCTACCTAAACAGTTCAAATACACTACTTCATGGTTATAAAATGCCGGAAAAATTGTTTAGGACCGGTTTGAGGAACATAAAGCTTTTAACTTGGTCTCAAAATTCCCTAGGCTCATTTCGATATCTGCTGGCTGGACCATTCACACTGCACAGTGTTGACCCAGGTATTTCCCAGGTCAACACTGTGCATAGGCATCGAAGGAGACAACCCCTTCTTTTTTTTCTGTCTGGAGTTATCGCTTAGACTGCAGTCAAAAAAGCCGGGGCTGTCATGATGCCCAGCGTTTTCATGAATGGGGTATAATTTAACAGAAAATACATGCATGAAATTTCCATTTAGATCGTTATGACACTGGATTTTTTTTAAAGGTTTGCAATGAACAATTGCTATAAATTTTCTAACATCTGCATAATTAATAAGACTATTCTGAGCAGAGCTTAATTCTGCATCAACAGTGTTGCGTGTTTACTTTTTACTAAGGTACTGAAACATAAAACCATCTAGTGTGCATTCATTAAAGACTCACAATTAGAAATTTATGGAGCTGCAAACACAATATTGAATGAAAAAAGCTATTAAGTAAAATAACAAAAGCAAAAGACTGTCAGCAATATGCTTACGTTCATATTATTTATTATGGGATTGAATAACTCCATAGAGAGTACATTTCTTAACAAGAAGTCACATTTATAATGTTAGCAGTGTTATTTGACAGCTTTATGTTGTGTTTGCAAACATTTACAATGATACTAATGTTTCTGACAAATTAAGAGTATATTAAGAAACTGAAACAAGGAAACGTGAACATACTGTATACTTGGTTTTAGGTATTACTCAGAAAGTCCAATATATATACTAAACTGTGGGAAGTGAAATGTGGAAATGTCAACATCTCCACTAAAAATACATATTACTAAAAATACAATATGTGATAGGATTACCCATCCATTGGCAAATGTTATGTTTAGGGGTTTCTCCTCCTGGGAGAACCCAAAAGCCGGCAGCAATGCCTACCTGTATTAAGTATGGATAGTTGGGGTTAGTGCTTAGGACTGAGGCAGTGATTTGATGTAAATCTGGGAGATTTGCTGACTCTCCTGGGAAGAGTCGGAAAGAGTCGGAAACACTGGTTTTGTTCAAGTGGGTTTCCAAATGCTTGTAATACATATGGGGTATATGAGGATTAAGGTGGTACATTACATAAAGTACATGTGATATACTGTATATTCTGGAGATTAGACATACAATAAAATGGGGTTTGTATTAAGGGTATAGCTTTGGCACATACTATAAAATATGTAGTTATCTTAGGGTTACATCGTAAACAGGTACAACCGATAATGTACTTTAACACTTTAACATACAGTTGCAAAAACCCCATAGATTAATTTGATAGGCAATTCTCACTTGTTCCCAATGTTTTGTTTACAATAACAGCACAGAACAAAATGAAAGATGAGATTATTTCCATAAAAACTGTTTTATGTATATATATATATATATA
>JABWIB010007286.1:9192-25378 GCA_016617825.1 Platyplectrum ornatum
TATATATATATATATATATATATATATATATATATATATATATACTCTGCTGTCTTTAAGGTGTGAAGCCAATGTGACCATTGCAGAGGAGTCTAACAAGCCTCTCCCAGACTGTGAAATCAAGAACAGGCCCAGCCTCCTAGTAGAGAAGATTAATCTCTTTGCCATGTTTGGCACTGGAATATCTATGAGCACATGGGTGTGGACCAAAGCAACCATCATTATCTGGAAAAGAGCCTGGTGCAGGTAAGGCATTAATTTCATTTCTTTCAAGTGTGCATCTCAAAGTTAAAATGTTTTCTACACAGTAACTTTATCTTTGGCCATCTTGGTAATATAATTGGCTATAAGCAATNGTTTCATGTGACATTTTGAATCAAACCTACTGTTTTGTATTTGTGCTCCTTCACCTTAGTATATTTTAGTAATNTACAATGTTGAAGCTTGTTGGTGTCGAGCTTATTATTCTCCAAGAAGTAGTTCGGTGTTAGGAGCTAATGTATTACTCGTAGTGGCTGCTTAAGCTGACTTGTCCCGTCTTTTAAATGGGGCAAGGGGTTTATATATTAAAATACATGCTTTACCTCACTTGTTTACAGACGCCTAAATTTACAAAGCCAGGAGATTGAAAAGTGGGGATGTTGCCCATAGCATCCAATCAGATTNNAGCTTACATTCTCCAGTATGTAAAATTCAACTGAGAGCTTGACTCTGGTTACTATGGGTTACTAACAGTTTTCAATCTCCCTGCTTAGTAAATTAAGGCTGGATCTTAAATTTAGAGTTTCTTACGATTGCAAGGTACCTATCTCTGTTTCCTTGCCTTGTCCTCCTCCCCCTTTTCTGCATCTTTTCCCGCTCTTTCTTTCTTCCTTCCTTCTCTCGTTTCCTTGCCTTGTCCTCCTCCCCCTTTTCTGCATCTTTTCCCGCTCTTTCTTTCTTCCTTCCTTCTCTCTGTCTCTTTCCTCTCATTCTTCATCATAGATCTTGATAATGGAGTTGTGCCTGCATAAAAGTTACAGTACATACTGTACTGTACTATTTTTACCACTTTTATTTCTGGTTTATTTGTAAAGCTTGTATGACAATTTCTTATTGAATGAAATGCCTAAAAGTTCTCTTAATATGCCATCCTTCATTTTTAAGGATTTTGGGACGTAGTGATGATGAACCAAAGAGAATCAAGAAAAGTAAAATGATAGCCAAGGCATTTTCCAAAAGAAAGGAGCTTCTGAACAACCCAGAGAGAGAACTGTCCTTCAGCCTGCACACAGTGTCTCATGAAGGGCCAGTTGGTATGTATAACTACCCACATGTAGGCCTAAATCTACTAAACATGGAGATTGCAGGGAAATTGAAGTGGGGATGTTGCCCATAGCAACCAATCAGATTCAAGCTCACATTCTCCAGTATGTAAAATTAAACCGAGAGCTTGAATCTGATTGGTTGCTATGGGCAACTTCCCCACTTTTATGACTGATTTCAGAACTAACAAAATTGAAATAAAACTAGATCTAGTTGTTTCTGCAATGGTATTCAATATAGTAAGAAGTAAAAGAAATGCATGGTAAGTTTATTTTCTTCATACAGTTTCTTATCATCTTTGTTTTGTTTAATCTCCAGCTGGTCTGAATTTTGATATTAATGAACCATCAGCTGAAATGTCATCAGCATGGGCACAGCACGTAACCAAGATGGTGGCCAGGAGGGGAGCTATTTTACCACAAGATGTCTCTGTTACTCCAGTGGCAACTCCAGGTAATAAACACCATCTACCAAGTAAAAGTATAGTCCAGTAGTTCCCAAACTTTCTAAGTCGAGGCACCCTTAAGGTCTCCATAATTTTTCAAGGCACACCTAAGAGACAATAATTTCCCATTTTTTAAGTTTTCAAGTCAAAATAGTATCATAACTATTTAGGTAAAGACAGAAATACTTCAGGTTGATATTAAATCTTGTGTTGCTCCCAGTGAGAGCGTTGTGACACCCCAGGGAGCCTAGGCGCACAGTTTGAGAACCACTAGTATAGTCTGTCTAATTCTTAAAAATCATTATAATAAATGATAAATGACAACCATGGTATATATTACAGTGACATGTAAATGCATCCAAATAATAAAAAAATAGTTGAATATATATGCATCAATCTACCATGTGCATCTAAATCACTATCTTTCATGGTCAAACTTGGGCTTCTTCGGATATAAGCTATATTACTATCATATGATAAACTAGAGTATAAGGGCCAGATTCAGCTCTCATCAGCAAAACCATGTTGAATTGCAGGGGAGGTATAATGAATGCCAGTGTTTGCATGCAGGGAGAATACTTTATTGTTGCATGTTGCACACAGATACTGACCAGTGTTACTGTTACACTGTTATTAGACTTGTTCTAGGAAACATCATCTATCACCTGTAATACTGATTGCCACTAATTCAATATACCTCCCCTGCAATTCAACATGGTTTTGCCTGTGAGAGTTTAAGTCATGAGTGTAAATCTGGCCCTAAGACAGAAAACAAATAAAGTATCAAATCATTGATATAAAATCAAATTTATCAGTCACTCTGCTTCAGGAGGACAACATACTTAACTATATTATTAGCTACTATTTAGACAAGTGTAACTGCTACACATTGTAGCTGTTCAGTATCTTTATAATCTTTATCGTTTCCCTCTGCCCCAACCGTGGCAACAATGAATGGGTTATTCCCTGAACAGGCATGAGACTGGAAAAGGAAAGAAGACACGGCCTGTATAACATCCATCCCCGCCATGCCCCAGTTTCCTTTTCCAGCAGGCGGTACAGGTCGGTGTTGGTTCCCATGTGCCTACCTCCTTTAGCCGCCCTCTGCTGTTACTTGACAGTACAGGCAAGTAAGCGCTACCCCGGCTGGCGCTCATCGCAGCGTCCTCTCCAGGGTGCCTGCAGTCTGCAGGACAGTGTCCAGCAGCCAACATAGGAAGTTATACTGCAGCAGAATGAAGTACAACCTGCCCGTGTTAATCATTAGTATAAAGCCGGCGTGACGTAACACGCAGGGCGTCTTGACATACCCAATTTAATTTTCCAGATGCAAGGACCCATATGCTCTACAGGTGGATGCGCTGGCTTTCGCCTGGGACAGGCTTATTATAGCGCATAATATAGAATATGTTCTAGTACGTAAACTGGTGTAGGTGAAAGAAGTCAAGCTTTTCAATTGGTATCAACAGTTCTAGACTTTTTGCAGGCCTGGAGATAGGATTGGCATTGAATACCTTCAAAGTACAGATTTCAGCCCTGGGGGCTCTCCCTATCCGATAATCACTGTCTCCAGGTTTGTCCAGTCCATGGCTAGATTGAGACCAGTGTTCAAGGAACCTATAGCTCCTTGGGACTTAAAACTAGTTTTAGATGCATTGATGGATCCTCCATTCAAGCCCTTGCATGTCATATCTCTAAAGCTTTTGTCCCTAAAAGTCGTTTTTCTAGTGGCCTGGCAGATTTCTGAATTGCAGGCCTTTTTGGTAGATCAACCTTATTTTAATTTCTTCAGAGATAAGGTGGTCCTAAGGACGAACCCTAGGTTTCTGCCAAAAGTGGTGTCCCCCTTCCACATTAACCAAAAGCTGGTGTTACCATCCCTTTGTCCCGAAGCTAGCAACGGCAAAGAGGCGAGACTTCATAATCTAGATCAGGGCCCTTAAGATATACATATATACATAGTGCAAAATTCCGAAGCTCTATCCACCTCTTTCTCGTTACGTAAGCATATAAGAAATATTATGTTGCCTGTATATACTTTATTTTATATCCCACCCACTGCTTAGGTCCGACCCATTCGTTACTGCCATGGCTGGGCAAGAAGGGGAAAAAGGCACATTTCTTATCTGTTAATGTGTCTTCCTCTGCTCCACCATGGCAGCATTTAGTTCATGCCCCTATTTTTATTGTTAGGATACTTAACCTGTGTTTTATTTAAAGCTTGTAAAGTGGAAGATACTGGGGTCTGGGATGGGGGGGGGGGGGAACGTCTCCTTTCCTTTTCCGGTCCCATGCCTGTTCAGGGATTAACCCATTCGTTGCTGCCAAGGTGGAGCAGGAGAAAAACACATTAAAAGGTAAAGATATGTTCCTTTTTTATCTAGAAAGCTTACGTACATAAAGGCCAGATATTAAACATGACACTTAGATTATAGCATTACAGATAAGAAATGTAAGCATAGACTGGTAAACAATTTGCCTTTAGAACATTAAAATGTCTTGAAATTGGTTTCATTTCATATTCCAACAACTTGATTTAATTTTCAGTGCCTCCTGAAGAAAGAGAGAACATGTGGTTGGTAGAAGCAGACAATCTTCATGTACAAGAAAAGAAATCTGCTAAAAAGAAAAAGAGAAGGAAGAAAGAAGTCAGACCAATGGAGGAAACTAGGGGCAGAGAAATCTACAAAGATAGTTATGTTCCTCATTCTTCAACAGCAGTACCTCGTCTTCCAAAACTTCCTGCCAAGCCAGGTCTAGTGACCAGATATAAAGAATCTCAGGACCTGGATGATGCTCTTCCCGGGTTATACAGAGAATATAGGAGATGGCCACCTTTACATGGGGGTCTAAAAGCTGAAAACATGGGCGACCACCTTGGCTACAGGAGATATCCTCACACTAATTTGATTTCTCATCCATACTCCATTGATGAACTTCCTATCTCTGAACAGAGTGTCCCTCAACCAAAGCGTGATGGTGTATTCAGATACTCAAATACAAATACACAGCGATATTATATGAGACAGGTTATTTCTACCGAGAGAACTGAAACCAGAAGACCAGGAAGTCCTCCAATGCATTCCACAGCAAACCTTATGGATGCTGAGCTAATGGATACAGATTCCGATTTCTAGTTGGACATTATTACTTGTTATGAGGTATTTTAAATTGTGATTACATTTGGCAAACTCCATCACTAAAATTNTTTTTGCCAATCTGATTGCCAAACAACTAAAATAAATGGTTATGCATTTTATACCCATATTTATGGCAGAATGTATCTGCTAAACATTTGACTTTAGACAGTCTATCACAATATCACATGACAAATTGTATATATTGTACATGAGAAGGCATACAAGGATTTCTATTTACTCTTCATTCAAAATGCAGCTATAAATCACAGAGTANTAATTACTAGCACATACTCTGTATTTGATACAAGGTATTTTTCTAGACAGGTATTTATTATTTATAGAACAAAGTTACTGACCCAAATAAAATGTAAATGGAATACATTACAAGATTAAGCTAACAACTGTATCATTTTAATACTAAAAGTATTACAGTTAGCATTTTAATACTAACCTACATAGAATCACTAAATTTCTATAAAGTACTTATTTTCTATAAAATATAAATGCTATTTTATACATACTGGACTGGGGTAGGTAAATTTCATGAGTTGCAAACAGAGGTGAGAAATGTTTTCTAGCCTAAGTCTAATAATAATAGTAATAATAGTATAACAGTAATGCTGTTTTACCAACCCTGCAATTCAACATGGTTTTTCCCACCTTTAACTTAATACTCAATAGTATGTAAGTCCCTAATTATTCTAATTTTACTCTGGTGCCAAGGAAAGCTTAGTTACTAATCTGAAAACTGGTATTGTTTTTACATAGAAATGATTAAATATCACTATAGATATGTTTAGAGTGTTAAAGTCAGTATGTCAAGGGCTGGAAGCAGCAAGGGTTAAAGACACATTAGTCTTTGTCCCCATTTACACTCCTGTACATTGGCTCACGTGATTGACAACTGTCCTTTATGGCAGTGACCACCTGCAGTCTTGGCATTATGATTATTTACCAAANTCTGCATATTTGAGGGGGATAAATTGTAGTAAACCGGTTATATTTTCAGTTCAGTAGAAAAAAGCTGTTTCCATTATTCAGGCAACATGTGTAATTTAATACAGTCAAGATATTCCATCACAAGACAACTGTCATATATTTGTGATATACTGTTGCCTTATCTGTATCTGATGGTCAGTTTATTTGTTGTTTTTATTTAAACATAGTACTGTAGTGCTGTTTTTTTCCTATGGAAATGTCTACAGAGACAGAACTGTATATATTTTGTCATTTGCACACAGTGCCTTGTCCAAAATAANCATATTGAATTATGTGCTGTAATATGAAATGTTATCTGCATGGTTTGTTTGTTTTTTTTATATGCAATATATGAATTTGCATTAAATGTAGTATTACTTTTTTTGTAAAGGAAATTTATGTTGACAATATATCTATTTTATATATCATTGCTGAGGGGGGTACATTGCTTTATGATGCCTATTCTGCATATTATGCTTCTCATTGTAGCCACTGGGTAACAATATTTTTTTACCCAATAGGTGATATGTACAAGAATAAACAAACATCTGTTGTATAATATCTAAGTACCGGATCCAGTCCTCTGAATGATATGTGTCTGCCATCACTCTCATACTTCCATAATCTGCTTACAACTCCTTAGTGCTTTTGCCTCGCATGGATGCAAAATTGGCCACTTATGTGTTTAGAACTCTACCTTAAGTGCTATTCACAACATTATGTGCAAGGTTAGATTGGATTTGATCAGGTTAACAAACCTTAGCCTAGCCTATACTAAAATGTAAATGTCTCTCAACTATCAAATGTCCCCCCAGCTCCCCTTCTCAGGCNAAACCTTGTACATGCCCAGATCAAGTATTTACAAGAGTGCATAAAGTGCGAACAAAATGTCCATTTACATAAGTAGCATTCAGATTTTGGTTGTTGTCCTTAAGTCTGGATCTGGCCCTAAGTGTTTTCACATAGTAAGCACATGTTACTTATATAACTGTAAATATTTGTACTTTAAAATAAAATAAAGAAACAGAAAAGGACCAGTTCTTAAGGTATGTTTATCTCCACTGATCTCTAAATGCCACACATGTGGTGACTCTACACATCTGAGCAAGCTCAGGACTACTTTAAAATTTCTGATCTGTTCACACTTAAATTATAACCATGNAAAAGATGCAGTCCATTTCCATTCACATACTATAACTTAAAAGTACATTCTGGAGTAGGACCCTTGTCAGAACTCTGGTGTTCCGATCAGGTTGCACATGAACAGATCCTAGATTCATACTGACAGTTATCAGGAATCTAGATCTGGTCCAAGGGTATTTTACTAAGTGTTTTTTTTTTTGTTTTTTTTCCATTTCCCATGTCAGCCACACTTGCAGGATCCCTTGTTTCCTGGCAATTCATTTCTCCAGGGGTCATCACCATGTAATGAATCGTTACCACCACCATGATATTCAATAGTATTACATTATATACAAAAGAGTAGTCTCAGTTTACATTAGAATTCTTCAGCTATAATGTGCATTGTTATGACGTGGTATATGAAAACCAGATTAATTCCAACAGGAGCGATCTCTCCTACCAATGAATAATTCGAATTTAGAAATATAGGGGAATATTAACTGGATACTGCCATTAGAAATATTTTATTTAAAACATCTCCCTATTTCACATTATTTGTTTTATGTCTATGTAAATCCCTTCATTAGGAATGTCTGCTTTAATAATTACTCCGTACATAACATGCTTTTTTGTGTTGTGTGTGCATGTATCTATTCTTTGAAATGTCTGTTTTATCTATTCTCTAAAATGTTATGTTGTACAGCAACACTTGCATTGAATGTACACTGTGGATTTTGGTTTTGTTTCTATCATGTATTTCCTCCTGTTTTGCTTTCTNTCTTTACTTTACTTTAAGATGTTGTATTGAGCGCTTCTCTTTTCTATATAGTTATAGGTATAACACTTTAAGTTATACGTTCCGAAGGGAGTCTTGTCCAGTGTAACACCCATACAATGGAACTGTGTCTTTAACTCAAGAAGTGTAAAATAAATATTTTTTACCTCTTTTAAAATTTGTACAAGAAAACCAAAAATATTTGATACCTTTAATGTAGAGAACAGCAAACTAACTAAATTCATTTAGTATTTTTGTACCTGTAAATATGGATAAACTGTGGCCTGTGTTATGGTTGTTATCCTGTTTGTTGTTGTATTTGTTTTTTTTATTTCTTTTACATATTTGGAATAAAGTATTTCCTTTGTTCAAAAGTGGCAGTACCATCAAATGTGAAGGCAGAAAGTTAAAGGTTTTTTCTACATTGCAGAGTGGCAAAAACAATGATGTGAAGTGTTGTGCTTTTTGAGAACTTGACTTTTACTTTTATTNACTTATTTTTAATTCAGTAAATTTNTATTGAATGTTTTAGAATGGTACAAGAAATAAAAATACAATGAAACAAAAGGGTGAGAGCCATCGCAGGTAGCATCACCAAAAACACAAACACCCACACTGAACTTCCAGTAACAAGAATAATACAGCAGACAATTCTATATGTAAAAAGTTGAGGCTTTAGGGGAGAACCCCATGGAGAGATAAGGAACAGACATGTAATTTAAGTCAGATGTAATTTAAGGAGGGACATAATCTGAGCCCTATATTGGAAGAGAGTGAGAACGACTAGGAGTCTGCAACTGGGGAGGCTAAAGAGGAAGTCACATCACCGACCCCAAAGTTTTTGGAATTTAGTAACTGTTTGTCTCTGTATACAGAAATTTCTTGTGACGCATAGTATCATTGACTGATGCTATCCAGTGGGGGAGTAGCATCCAGGACCTAGCAATGAGAACTTTAGCCAACACGGTGAGGTTAAACACATATTTGTAAGTAACAACATTGTATCAACAAATGTTGTATCACCGAACACAACTAATACGGGTTCAAGTAGTGGGAGCTCATTTTGCTGCCCAAAATTGAAAAACCACTGAGAAAACTCCACAGGAGGTGACAGAAATCAGCATTTGAGGTTCCACATTTAGGACAATCTGCTGAGGAGCGGATGCCAAGAAGTTGTATGCGCAATGGGGTATACTACACACAGTGTAGGATATAAAAATGTATCTGATAGTGCAGGCATGCTGGGGCATCAGGTACAGCCTAGCATCTGGGATCATGAATCATCAGAAAGAGGGCCCAGATCAGCCACCCATATGGACCTCAAATTATTCAGTAGAGAAGGGAAGAGTGTGCCCTATAAGAGAAAGCCCTATAGGTTAGAGAAAAGTTTGACAGTAGGCACGCCCTGTAGAAGTTTTTTAGTTTTGGAGTGGACGATCTTAGAGCTACCATTGGGTCCTACTTGGTCGCTGGCGGCCCTGCCCCCTTTGCTTTGGTGGAGGTGGTGTGGGCGAGTGGTGATCAGGGGTACGCAGTGTTACATGGCTGCCATCTAGCCTGGCAGTCAAATACGGCCCAGCGGCCTCAGAGCACTAGGATTGTAGAGAGGCTTGCCGAGCGGACCCGGAAGCGCGCGTGGTGGCCCCTCCTCCTCCTCCAGATCNTCCAGACAGCTACCGGACTCTATTACTAGGCACCTTGGCACATTTGCCAGCTGCTCCGCNCTCCGCTAGGTAGGCAGGTGCACAGTAACCTGCGGGCAGGAACCTGGTGATACGTTATTGCCAGGCGTTTACTCGTCNCCCTTGGGAAAGCACCCTCATATTTGCCTGTGCTACTCCTCCTACAGTGTCTCCTTGGGACAGAGCTGCCTGTCACTAAGGGTGATCTGCGGTGAGGAACCACGTTGCCTTTGCTCTTTGAGTCCCCTGTCCTGTTTGCCTTGTTTTGACATTGGCTAAAACTGCTCTTGCTCCTGGCACCATCTGCCCGGCATCTCTCCCAGGATAGAGCTTGCTATCTGCACTTCTCAGTGTCAACCTGCGTTCTGCTGTCAACCAGTAACTGCGCCTGTGGTTTGCATCTATTCGAGGCTCTCTTGGCCTAGAGTCTGACTGAAGTTGCACCTGTTGTTTGCATCTCTACACGGCACTCTCAGTTTTGATTCTGCTAGTTTTGCACCTGGTATTTGCGTCTCTACAGCATAGTTTGTCCTGACACAAACTGTGAAAGCACCTCCATAACCCAGCAATTTGGCCTGCCGGTATTGCATCTGATATTTTCTTCGAANTACAGTTCCCTACGATTTGTCCTTATTTAGGATTGCACCTGCTACTTGCATCTATCTACAGTTTCCACTATTTTGTTGTCAGCCTGAATTGTGCCTGAATAACACATTTCTACGCAACGCCCTCTGCTTTGTGACCTGCAGAGATTTTACCTGTTCCCAGCATTTTCTGTTAGTTCTCCCTGCCCTGCTTATCAATAGGATTACACCTGTCTGTCCNGTGGGGCTCCACCTACTACTACTAGGCACTGCTCCCATCTTCACTAATGGCTGCTGCATGTTCTTCTACAGCATGGTTGGATCTGTGATTCTTCGCACTGGTCATCCCCAACTCACACCAAGGATCTCCCTGTTGGTATCGGCCTCTACGCCTGAACGACCTTAAGACTGTCTCAGCCACCTGCTGGTAACTGTGTCATTGCTAACCCAAGATCTGCGCTTCTACACACTGCTCCTCCTGGTCTGATGCAGGCTATTGCTGGCCAGGCGTTTAAACTGGTTTTGTCTTTACCTTCTGTATCCCTGGTCTGGAGATCAGTCCATTCGGAAATTGCTGCCTGGTGCATAGGGCCTGGATTGCGCCAATTATTTGCTCCCTGATTGCCACCATTCGCTTGAACTGCACTGCTTCATCGAGTCAACTGGTTTGCCTACCCTTATGACTTGCACCTGCTTTTTGAATCTACGTATCCTGTCACAGCGTTTCAGGACTTCTTCATGTTGCTGCTGGTAACGGTATCTTTGCTCCAGCCGCCGCTAGCCTAGGTTATCTGTGTACTTACTGGTTGCTGGGGGGATATTCTATTGTTGTCGGGTTTCTCCTCTTTTTATGTGTACATACCGGTATCCTTCGTTGAGCTTTTCTAGTATGGCAATGTATTGTTGCTGAAGTTTCTAGGATCTGTGCTTTTGTCTTTGGGTATCCTTGGCGCGGTCTCTAACACTCCTGGCGGGTGTTATGAACAGGTTTCTTGACCAGTCCAGACCACTTTGCCGTACACATGTCACCATGCCCCCTAAGCTTATCAAACAATGTACTCATGGTGGGAAACCTGTCCTCCCCTCATTTTGATATTGATTCCCAGTCCGAGACGGACCCACCAATAATGTCTGCTGTCCCTTCAGGACGTGGTGGACCAACAATCCTCCACCATTTAGTCCTTAACGGACAAAGTGAATGACTTGGAGAACCGACACCGTAGATGCAACTTGTGGTTCTTCGGGATTCCAGAGTATTTCAGAATTCTAGCTTGGTCCACTACATATCTTTTTTGATCCCTGAAGCCTTGGGTATAGGGGGTGAGGGCTCTAATTACCAAATTGAATAGGCTCATAGGATGGGGCCTGAGAAGACAGATCCAGCCATCAAACCTAGGCCGGTCATAGCGAAATTTTTAGATTATCGCAATGTTGGCCGACTATCGTAAATTCCAACATTTGGTGGTGTCTGGCTCTCGAATTCTGGTTTTCAATTTCTCTGTCATTGTTTCCCAAAAACGGAAAGCCTTCTCGCCAGTATGTAAAATGCTACACGACCAAAATATTCGGTTTGCTCTCCGGTCAAGTGGTCAACGCCTGTCAGAGGGGCAACCACTATTTTTTCACAATGTGGATTCTGCTAAGGCTTTTTTGGCGGCTGGGAACCCGGTGGCTTCTCAGGGCCCCCCTGAGGATTGTACTGACTCATGTTACCCTCATGTTATTATATGTTTATATTGCCTTTGTTTTCTGTGGCACTCTGGGTCACAATACCTGGAGCGACCACAGATTGTTTTGTTAAGGAAAATTATAAGAAAATGTTTGCCACACATTGTTTTTTCTTGGTATACTATTATGACATATTGTTTTGTCATGCAGCTCGCAGGTAATTTGCTTTGTACTAACCTCCATGTCCTCCTTAGCTGATTTATTACGGTTCCCTCCTGCCACACCTCCCCCCTACGTGTCCTATGGCCTCCATAAATACGTGCCCTGGTCTGACAGATGTCTGCTATGCTGATAGTTTTGCGCTGGTATCATGGAATGTGGGGGAACTTAATACACCGGAGAAACGCAAGCGTGTAATTTCTCATTTGAAGAATGAGAATGAGAATTACTACAGGTATCTGTATTGCCCGCGCCCTATTGACTCAGCTATGCGTGCACATTATTTCTAAAGCCTGCCTGCCCTGCCTTAAGGAGTTCCTGGATGGCGACATTACTGCCCAAGAAATAGAACTGGCAATTCGGAATTCCAAGAACAAAGCCCCTGGCCCAGACGGTCTGTTGCCAGTCTACTACTAACTCCTGCAATCCCATATTGTGCCGACCCTCCTTGAGTTATTTCGGAAGCTCCACCGCTCACCCCCTAACTATGCAGACTTCACGGTGGCAAATACTGTTCTACTTCTAAAGCCCGACAGGGACCCATAATTNCTGTCTCTCTTGAACTGTGATTTTAAACTAGACAGGGGTGCCCTCTATCACCCCTGCTGTTTAACCTGGCCCTGGACCTGCTCATCCGCAACCTTCAGCAGTGGCGGGCATTTAGGGGTATCTCAGTGGGGAAGGTGGAATTGAAGATATACGCTTTTGCGGATGATGTCCTTCTTTACAACTCCAATCCTTGAGAGATCTTATCCCCGCTTNTTTGGAAATTGACTGTGTTTGGATCCGTGTAGGGCTTCACTATCACTATGTCGACAAGTCAATGGCCTTATATCTATGTCCAGGGGTCAATGTGCCGACTTGGGGGTCCCATATCCAAGTCANGTGGGCATCTCAAGGTTTCAGTTACTTGGGTGTCTGGATCCTGAAACACAGTGCTAGACTGTACGACTAGAACATATCCAAATGCATTTCTGCACAAGTCAACGGAGCTACAGACATAGATGCGCTTACCCATCACATTTTTGGGGAGGGTCAACCTGATAAAGATGCTCTCTTTTCCTAAATTGCTGTACCTACTACAGGTCCTTCCTTTTCTTTTGTCAAAAAGGGATGGACTTCTATGACTTTTAAAACCTCACATCAGGGCTCGAAGTGGGGGGGTATACAGGGGTATGACATACCGGCACTTCTTCCACTGTTGTAATGGGGAAAATTTCAAATCTCCATTGACTTCCATTATTTTCTATGTTTCCATACCGCCACTTCTGAATGTCCATACCCCCACTTCTAAATTTCCACTTCAACCACTGCCTCACATCACGCCAGCCCTCCTGGAGCTGTTCCAGATTCTTCATCGCCATACCCCATTATGGCTGCTCGACTACAAGCCCTGTTGCCTGCAATGATACTTTATTGCGGCGCAGCCCTTACATTGTTGATTCTCAGTGGTGAGGGTGGCAACTGATCCGGAAGTGGTGCCACAGTGTTATCTAACAGGGAAATGTGGCGTTCAGTCTCAGTAACTCTCTCTTTGACTTCATGCATATCTTGCCGAATATGAGAAATGTCCGTCAGAACTTCAACGATTTTCGGCAGAAGAAGTTTTTCGGTGGCAGAAATGACAGAGAAGACATGTTGCAGGGTAGGTGCTGCTGCTTCAGCTTGGTCGGCGTCCTTCTCCGGAGCTGACTTGGACAGAGAAGGTGAATCTGCAGGTGGAGCAGCAGTAGACTGCCTAGCAAATTTAGCCAACGGGCAGTAGTAGTCGCTGGGGCTGTACCTTTTTTGTCCATGATGAGATGGTAGTTATGGTATGCAGAGGCAGCAATGGGCAGGACATGTCCGGATGTAATAGAAATGTATATGCAGGGAGCACCAATGTGCAGGCAAGTGACGCTGTTGCATAAGGAAAAAGGTGGCACTGTAGAAGTTGGTACCGGAGGGACAAACACTGGAGAGAGCACAATGAAATATTAATTATGAAACAGGTGGCAGTTCACAGGCACAGGAGGATGGATATGAAAGGAGAGGCTACCATATGCTAGTGTGANGAAGTCCAGTAATATGATTAGCAGGCTATCAGCACAGAACAGTGGTTACAGGGACACTAAGGCAGGCCAGGAGGGTGGATGAGAGGCAAAATGGTGGCAATGGTGGGAAGGAGCCTCGCTTTTGTAATACCCCCACGAGGGTCCTCCCAGAGCAGAGACTTAGGGGAAATGTGGCATTCCAGCAGTGGGCACAGAGCACCACCAGACCCGGAGAGGAGGCTGTACCAGGGAAGAGGACTGGCGCTGCAGGAGGCCAGACCAACAACTATGGCACCCGGGGAGGAGGGCACTCTTGCGTCTGAAGTCACCAGCGACTATCTGGGANTGCTGACTGCTGGGACAACACCACAGCGATGACGGCACCTGCACCAGAGTGCACTGGGGAGAATGGCCAGAGACAAGTAGTGGCCCTGGAGAGGTAGGCAGCACCACAAGCTGAGAAGCCAGGAGGACAGGGGCCCCGATCCAGGAATGCCCCGGGAGCAATGTGAGGCTGCCGGAGGNGGTTGTGTACCAACAGGGAGCAATGCAGATAAGTGGAGACACGTAAAAAATTCCACTGGCAGGAGAAATAGTAGGATAATTGCTGGAGCCGAAGCAACTGTGGTGTTTTACTCTATGCTAGTCCTGCGCCCACCGCATAATGCCGCCGGACCTAGTTAAACTCACTTAAACGCTATAATGGCGTCTAAGTGAATTAAGGTACGCTCCCGGCAGGGTCCTGCACACCAGTACTATGTGCTGGGGGGTGAGGGGACAGCTAGGCCTGGGACAGTAGGCCCGGCTGTTCCCACCTGATGGCGGCCCTGAGTCCCGGCTCCACTCCACTTAACTTGATTTTTAGAACAATTTCAAATACAAGCATTGAATTAAAAGAAAAGTATTTAACTGTGATTTAAATGAGGAGTAGAGATGTTTNCAATGGCAGTCAGTATTTATTATTATGTTAAAAGCAATAAAGCAGGATCTGATTATAACATTACAGGCACTGCCACTGTGCTATCCACACACTGTAGACATCTTCAAGTATTTGGGAAAATGGGTAAGAAAAAAAAATCAGATAGGCAGCCTGTGCACGGTAAAACATATTGACGTAATATGGTGGTGTGATTTTTCTTATAACCAGAGATGAACCAAAATGAACACAAAGATTTTACATTTATTGTGCTGTATACTTTATTTAGCATTTCTCCCTTTCCCCATTCCCCTATCTATACAGGTCTTTATATTCACCTTAATGTGGGATATCATCAGGGCCGCTGCCAGCATCACCCGGGCCCTAGACGCTAGAACTTCGTGACGTCACTGGCTAGTTTAAATCTTCACTTGAACTTGTAATAAAAAAACCTTTATGAAGATGGCAAAGTCAGCACAGCGGGGAAAATGCATTGATTAGAGTATTGCTAAATGTTAATGGCATTAGTTTCTTACAGAAAAATATGTTTTTACTTGTTGGAGCTTGGAACAGAAATTCTACATAATGAACACTAGATGGTGCTGAGGTCTAGAAGAACCTCTAGAAGAAGATCTTTATTCTTAAAGAACATAGGAGCCGATTCAATCCCGCGCGAAGACGGGAAAAAACGCTAAGTGCGCTTTTTCCCGTCTATTACGGGACTGAAAACTCNCGTTTTTTTGTACGCACCTCTATGAGGTGCGAACGAAAAAACGCGAGATTTTCTGCCTTNCGCAAATAGCGTAAGGCAGAAATCTTCGCGCNAAGGGGGATTGAATCGGCCCTATACTTACAATAGAAGCAATATGTCTATTTCCTTCTATACAAAATGACTTAAATACAACTGATGACCTTACTTCAGAGTCAGAATTACAATATTTCACATAATTCTGAAAACATATAGTGCAGAATTATTATTCAATATATTGCATAAAATTATTTTGAATTTTGTTTTGAGTTGTTATGAATTTTGCAATGCAATGTTATCAGTATATCAATACCAGGAAATGTCTCAAACAATCTACAAACGTAAAAAAAAAATTTCATTCTCATATTCTAATATTTTTCCCCTCAAAAAATAATTTTTCACACTTCTCAGTCTTAAGCTAGGTACACACGGTAAGATAAATTGTGTCCAATCGAAAGATTTTTCAAGAGTGGGCAAAACCATGTTGAATTGCAGGGGAGGCAAATTAAATTAATTGCAATCAGTATTACAGGTGAGAGATGATGTTTCCTAGCACAAGTCAACAGTGTAA